>JARQOC010000002.1:85850516-85881288 GCA_033576535.1 Allobates femoralis
ATAGATATTTTTATGATTCGGACCCTTTCTTTAAGTAAAAGTTACACGTGACCAGAGTTCCCGCGAGAACGTGATGTCACCACAGGTCCTATTAGCAATAGGACCTTGCTGGAAAGCGTAAAATAGATATTTTTATGATTCGGACCCTTTCTTTTACTTAAATATGTACGGTAAATAATTTTTAATATGAAACAATTTTAATAATAAAGGGATTTTTTTGCCATAAATTTTGGATGTGCTGATTCACAAAAAAATATTGACACAGTTTCTGTGGCGATATTTGGTAAGGTAAAACTGAAAGAAGGAAGGCTGTAGCAGCAGGATAGTAAGTGAACTGCGCCCACTACAAACCTACACTATACACCTAAATCATCACTGCCCCGGGGAACTAAGTGCTACCCGCGGAGAACTATGCCATCTACAGCTGTTTTAACATAATCCCCTTGAGGTTCTGCAGCAGCGGTGGTCCCACTATTGACCACAGGCTGTGGGTGGCGTCATGACTGACATTAATCCCCTGTAAATATTCCCCTTTTACTTGCCAGGGCCCGGGACACGGTCTGGATCAGGACCTCCGTGACATCCCCCAGTAGCAACCCGGTCCGGTAGTACCCCGTCCCAGGGGGCTCGACACATGGTACCTATATGTACCCAGCTGTCAAGTTCATCAGCGACCAGACTCAGCTTTATCTGACACAGGCTTCTCCACCGCTGCTCTCCTCTCACAGCTCTCCAGGACCTTGTTTACCTCAGCTCCACAAACTGTCATAACCTCCCCCAGTCTCCACAACAACCCCCTCAGCTGACGGACCCCACCTTTTTATTCAGACAGTAAATTTCTGCACATATGGACATATTTTTATTACATCTAGAGTGCCCCTGATCTGGGTTTTCCTGTTTTGTGTCACAGACATCATAATTGCAACAAAATGTGATGAGCCCAGGGCAAGGGGTACTCGGATACCGGGCCTGGGTTTTATGGAATAAACTGGGGAAATCACGGGTGGACGGGTTCCCGGTTCCGTGCCCTGGCTGTCATTTGTTAGATGAGGGGGGAATATTTACAGGGCATAAAGAGTACGTGACGTCACCTGTGGATCCTGATAATTTAGGTACCGGCGCTGCAGGCCGGCCACTGAGGCGATGAAGGGTGCAGCTTAGTGTGGTCCAGCTCCCCACAGGTGGATCTTTTACCTCAGGACAGCTGTCATGGAGGATAATGAGGGGGATGAGGGGAGTAGTGGTTGTTCTTACCCCTCCGGTGAGATGCTGATGGTGGTGAAGCCCTTCGGGCACCGGCGAGAAGAATGACAGAGACCAGTTCAACTCCAACTCCACTTTACTGGGTATCGGTAGATGTTAAATGATACACGGTACAGTCTGGTTTAACGGGTGATTGTTGCCGGTTCAGGGTCCCCCTATGGAGTCTCCAGATGTTCCTTCTCAAGTCTTTTGGGGTCTAATCTGTTCTTCTGACTATTTAACCACCCTTGCAGAGCTCTCCCGCCAGTCCCCTGGTCTCCTATGGTGGAGCACGGGTTTCCTTTACCGGACGGGAGCTGTAACTCCTCCCGCTACCGGAATCCGGGCCAATGCACCTGTGATCTTGGACCTATTTTGGGCTGAGGGGCGAGGTAACTTCTTGTGGCGCTTACAGCTTCCCGATGATTATGGGCCCGCAGCTCGTCAGTTTGCGGCCAGAGATAAATTGCTGACCGCCTCGGCTTCCCATGTTGCTGGTGTTTCCCCAGACGTTACCAGCCGGCTCCAACTGGTTCTGGTCCATCCCCTTCTGTCCTGGGCCCCTGGGTTTAGAGACTCCTTCCAAGCCTTTTTTAGGGCTTAAAAGCACTGTTTGCCAGGCTGGTCTGTTCCAGTGCGGTGTTGAAATCTACATAGATCCAATGCTTTGCAAGCCTTTTTTTACAACATCTGGCCAAATCTAGCCAAGAAAATCCTTTTTGACTAGTAGCAGTGTGTGCAAGGCAGGGATGTAGCACTGTTGTAAAGAAAGCTAAACCTCCTGTGTTTACAACTCTTTTTTATTGCATCTAGCCAAGCTAATCCTTTTTGGCTAGTAGTAGTGTATGCCAGGCAGTGGTGTAGCACTGTTGTGAAAAAAGCTACACCTCCTTTGTTTACAAGCCCTTTTTTTACTGCAAATAACCAAGCAAATCCTTTTTGGCTAGTAGCAGTGTGTGTCATGACTCACCGCAGGCCCGTGGACTCCGGTTTAGACAGGCTGTAGCTCCTTCGTCCTTGTCACGGGTGGGCCGCGCCTGCCGGTAGTGAGGCCCGGTTGAGTGCAGATCAAAAGTTGAAGACGTCTTGTAGGAACAGTTTAAAGGGGTTAATTTATTCGTGACACCACCTATGAGTAGTTCGGTAAGTCCTACCGACGCTGCGGAACCTCCGGGGGATGGATAGCAGCAAGATGGAATGCTCCCCACAGGCTGAGCGGTGATCCCCGGAGGCTGGAGCTGCTTAAGATGTTGTGTGGCAGCTGCGGTTACCTTGTGTGCGGACGGATGCAATCATAAGGAAGCACGGACACTGAAAGTCTCTGTAACGGGTCTTTACTGTAACCAGCAGGCAGTACATGGTATACAGTTAACGGGTAGTAGACCGGGCGGACTCAGCAGTGATAGGTGTCCCTCAGAGATCCGTAGTGTTCCTCCATTCTAGCTAAGTATTTGCCATTGTCGCCCAGGAATACCAGGTCGGGTACGGGGAGGCTGCTTCAATCCCTATCCAAGATGTACGTTATGGATGTTCTGGGGAGCCTTTGGTCCCTCGGTGGGTACACCGCTGGTTAGACGACTGGAATTTGGCTGGTGGTGGGGTGCTCCTGTAAAGCTGCTCCTCCACGCTTCTGGTTCGCGTAGCAGAGGTGAACTGCTGCCAGCTTCGGTAGCAGTGAACCGGCTGTGAGTTGGGCATGGGGGTCTTTTGGAACCCGTGGTTGGTGATGCCCGATCCCGGTTGTTGAGGCCTCAGGTGCTAACACCCGACCGGTGACGGCCCGGGGGCTGCACGAGGTGCAGAGCCCCCGCTCCTACTCCAAGTTCAAGTCTGCGTCTCTTGTCTAGACTCGACTCCAACTCCAACTACAACTACTACTCTAGACTAACTGTACTTCTCCTACACTACCCTTAAACTCCGCCCACCAGGACCTTGGATTGGCCCTCTATGTTAAGTGATGCATGTAGGGTTTTGGATCTCTAAGTTAACCATATGACTGCTGGGTCGGAGAATATTGCCGCTGCATTTATGGCTGCAATACCCTCCTGTGACGCTCTCGTTGCGGCGCGCCACATGTCAGGCAGGGGTGTAGCACTTCTGTGAAGAAAGCTACACCTCTTGTGTTTACAAGCCTTTTTTTTAGTGCATCTAGCCAAGCAAATCAAATCCTTTTTGGCTAGTAGCACTCTTTGGATAGGCAGCTGTGGTCCAGTATTCTGTTGACTTCTACCGCCACACAGAGCAGATTACCCTTTTGTATTATATCTGCCCAAACCTAGTTCCCAAAATCTATTTAGGGTAGTACCACTGTTTGGCTAGGTAGCTGTGGTCCAGTGTTCTGTTGAAATCTACTGCCACACAGTGCCAGAAACGTTTGTATTGCATCTGCCTAATCCTAGTTACGAAAATCTATTTAGGGTAGTACCACTGTTTGGCTAGGTAGCTGTGGTCCAGTGTTCTGTTGAAATCTACGGCCACACAGCGCAGAAAGCCCTTTTGTATTGCATCTGCAAAAAACCTACTTACCAAAATTTATTTAGGGTAGTACCACTGTTTAGCCATTCAGCTCTGCTAGTTTTATATCCATAGTTTTTGTGCCAACAACAGAGTTGCCAATTAGTAACCCTCAAATATGAGTGGTAAAATGTCTGCTGATGGTGGAAAGGGGAATACGTGACTTGGAAAGGGTAAAAATCTTTGTGTCCATGGGGTAGGTGGTAAACTAACAGAAACCTCTGCTGAACAAATACTGTCTTCAAGCCAAACTAAAATGTCTACTTCTTTTCGTGGACGATCTGCTATCATGCCTTTCTTATGCAGCAGATCATTGCTAAAACTTGTAGATGAGGCCCAAAAAGAGCAGGTGCAGCAATGGATATCAAGCGCTCCATCAAGTGGGCTCTCCTCCACCTCAAGTTCAACATCACAAATATTACAGTCCTCAGAGGTGTCACCCCAATCGCACTTGCTTCCTCACAGTTCACAAGTCTCCAGCCGCCCTACTGACTATAGGTTAACAGAGATGGTGTGAGTCTGCAGAGCTGTTCATTCATACTATAGCCTGGGAATCAGAGGTCTGCTCCAAAGCTACATTGAGTGAAGACGAGGAAATGATCTGCACCGATGTCCAAAATCTTTGTCGGATCCACGCCCAGATGAAGAAGGGTCCGAGCAAAATGTAGACCCACATTCCCAAACTGTAACTGGTGAAGACAATGAGGCAGATGATGGAGACTCAGATACATGATTGGAATGACAACTTGACTTTGTGCTCAGGGTCGGAAGAGGTTAGCTCTGAGGATGATGAGTGTGAGAAAATATAAGGTGATGATGAGTTTGGAGATCCCATTTACTGTCCACCCACAGGCAGGCAGTTGATGAGCTCAGCAGATGAGGTGGAGGAGGATGCTAGAGACAAGGTTAGGTTGCGGCTTCCTGGACAGAGATGGAGTCCTGGAAGTACATCAACAACTGTGTCCTCAGTCACAACTCTGCCTCTATGTAGAAGCCATGTTCGCACTGCAGGTCGCATGGGCACTAAGCCTTGCCTAGCCTGGGCCTTTATTCAGATCGCAAAGGATGACGCAACTCATGTTATTTGCAAAATTTGTAAGCTAAATGTGAGTAGAGGCCAAAAAATCAATAGTTTAACACTTCATGCATGAACCTGTCATGCGCTTAGATGACGCTGACATTGCTGGATGCTGCTGTGTATGTTGTTTGTCTTTAAGAGCTGCATGAGGTGTAGTTGTGAAGGTCTTTGCCTCCTGTGTTGTGCTCCAGAGCTGCATTCACTATTATGTTCAGGTTCTAATTGAGGGGTTGAAGTGTAACTCAACTGGAATCCCGTCCCCCTGGCTTTAAATAGCATCCCGTCTCCTCTGTCAGATGATGCTGATAGAGTTATTTCCTCTTGGTGCTGTGCTATTGCTTAGCTGCTGAGCTGAAGTCTTTCCTTGGGAGTTGCTGTGATCCCAGAACAGTGGGTGGAGGTAGGGGCCTTCAGCCTAGGGCTGTTCAGGAGCCAGGGAATAGGACGGAGACTCGGACCTCCTCACCATCAGATATACCTCCGGGAGCAGATCGTGCTAGGGACTCCCAGGGTAAGGGTTAGATTAGCTCCTCCTGATCCCTTCGCCCATTACACCTACCTGTTACCTGATTCCCTTGCCACCCAAGCGTGACATTAACAGCAGCCCATTACCATTATATCTCAGACATCCTCGGCATATGATGCCTTCTCACAAGTGATGCAAATCATCTCAGCTGAGGTCACTGGTCTGCAGACGCAGGTGGTGCAACAGCTGCAGCAGATTGTGGGGTATCTGGCCTCGGCCCACGCCATACCTGAACCCAAGATATCTCTTCCAGATAGGTTTTCTGGAGGAAGAGATAAATTCTTGGTGTTCAAAGAGGCCTGTTAACTGTATATCAGGCTTCGGGCCAGTTCATCTGAGATTGAGGAACAGTGGGTGGGGATTATAATCTCTCTTCTTAAAGGAGATCCCCAGACCTGGGCCTTCTCCCTCCCAACCGACTCACCATCGCTGTGGTCGGTAGACAGGTATTTTGCTGCTCTGGCTCAGGTGTATGGTGAACCAGATAGGGTGTCTCTTGCTGGGTCAAATCTCGGTATAATCAAGCAGTGGTCACGAGCAGGGGAGGAGTACTGCTCGAAGTATCGAAGGTGGGCGACTGACACCCTCTGGAATGACCCTGCCCTAAGGAGTCAATTCTGTATGGGTTTGTCAGCTAGACACCCTGGTTCAATACGCCGTACCTGAGTCATTGGAGGCTCTGATGTCCCTAGCCATCAAGGGAAGACAGACGTCTGAGGGAGAGAACGAAACCAACTTTGTCCCCTGTGGCTATCCCTGTTGAGGAAGCTCCATCCAATGAACATATGCAGTTGAGGGCAGTAGGCCCTCGTGTTCGACCCCCTGTAGTTGCTGTTCATCAAGTGGGTGGAGCTTGTTTTTATTGTGGCAAGCTAATAATTTTATCAAAGTTTGTCCACATCGCTCCGGGACAAATACGCAGTCTCAGATGCAGCCTATCTCAGATCGTTCCTAAGGAGATGACCAGAGGGTTTATATCTCTTTTTTTCTAAATTTCCATTCACACTGTCTGCCAAGGTGCTGGTAGATGGAAAAACGGAGACTAGTTGATACCGGTACTAGTTGATAGCGGAGTTGGAGTCGTTCTTATGGATTCTTGCTTTGCGCAGACTCATGGCTTTGTATGTAGCGCCTTATCGAGACCCATTCCTGTCTCCGCCATTGACTCAGTTCCGCTCAGCCAGAAGGTATTATCCCAAGTGGTGCATAATGTGAACCTGAGCATAGGAACTCATCACCAGGAGTTCCTCTCTTGTTACATTTTGGAGAATTTACCAACCCCCATTGTCTTGGGTCTTCCTTGGTTGAGAAAACACAACCCAGTAATTGATTGGTGGGCCCGGGAGGTGGTTCACTGGGGTACTGCCTGTGAGGGTACTTGCCAGGGTACTTCCATCTCTGCCGTGCTGGTGACGGCTACACCAACTTCTTCACTCAAGCAGGTTAGGAGTTTTCCTGGGGTGGGGATGGAGTCCATGCTATGCTCCCGACTCCTGGTGCCTCGGGGCGTTGTTCTAGGAAGAGGGGCAGGGGAAGGGTGGTTGTTTCTATTGTGCATCTCAAGGGAGGGAGTCCTGGGGTCCAGAGAGACGCGCCTGGTACTTGCCTACCTAAGACTGTACCCTCTGTCTGTGCCCGTATGTGTGAAAATAAATATACAGGTCCAGACAGGAGTGTGAATGAGTATGTCACACATGTCATGTGGAGGCGTGCTACTGGGGTTCCGAGTTCCGGAGTTGTAGGACCTTTTCGGATATCGGCCATTTGCAATCCTGTGCTGTACCGACTTGACCTACCCCCAGGTTTTGCAACCCGTAACGTCTTTCATATCTCGTCACTCAGGGGATGTGGACTTATTTCGGATGTGTCTGTAGTCCGGAGGCCTCTTTTAAAAGAGAGGGTACTGTCATGCTCTTAAATGGCGCTGACATTGTTGGATGCTGCTGTGTATGTTGTTTGTTTTTAAGAGCTGCATGAGGTGTAGTTGTGAAGGTCTTTGCCTCCTGTGTTGTGCTCCAAAGCTGCATTCACTATTATGTTTAGCTGCTTGTTGGGGGGTTGATGTGTGACTCATCTGGAATCCCCTTCCGCTGGCTTTAAATAGCATTCCCTCTACTCTGTCAGATGCTGGTGATAGAGTTATTTGCTCTAGGTCTTGGTGCTGGGCTGAAGTCTATCCTTGGGAGTTGCTGTGATCCCTGATCTGTGGGTGGAGGTAGGGGCCTTCATATATAGCTAGGGCTATTCAGGAGCCAGGGAATAGGGCATAGACTCGGACCTCCTTACTACAGAGGTACCTCCGAGAGCAGGGCGAACTAGGGACCCCCAGGGTAAGGGGCAGATTAGCTCCTCCTGATCCCTTCGCCCATTACACCTACCTGTTACCTGATTTCCTTACCTCCCAAGCGTGACAGAAATATCACATGGACATGAAGCACAAGTCCCAGTGGGAAGCTCACTGTGCTACAATGCGGCCTAGTGGGCCTGGCCAACCACCATCTGCCCCATCAAGTGCATCTGCAGCTTCTTCTTCCTCTGTGACTATCTGGACAGCTGTCACACAGGCTTTTGGCTGCAGAACTTCCACCTCTTTACCCGCAATATTCAGTGTGATTGACAGGTCATCAGCTGTTTTGGAAGTGGAAACACCTGCTGATGTTGAGCGCTTTTGTCGAGCCCCAAGCCCTGGGGTACTCGGGTATCAGGCTCGGTGGTTGTTCTCACGGGGGATGTCATGGGTGGCAGCGCCTGAGCCTGTGACCTTGGTGACACTTCAAAAAGGGGTGTATGTACAGGGGATTAGAGTTTCTTATGTGACGCCACCTGTAGTACCTGGAGATGGGTCACCAGCGCCGCCACAGTCCTCCAGAGGTCGATGGTAATGTGGCTGAGATGACAAAGCTCCCTACGGGTGGAGCTGGGCCTCCGGGTCAGCGTTCCTGCAAGCAAACAGGCTGATGGAGATAACCACACAAAGGCAAAGTCACTTTCTCCTGGGTACTTTACTGTACATGTTCAGCAGCAAAATACAGAGTCCACAGTTCAGCAAGTTGGTATTCAAACAGGTAGCTCTACAGGTGGCTGCAAGTGGATGCCAGGTGGTATGGTGGAACCCGTGGTAAACCTTAGTTGACGAACCCGTGCCCTTTCTTCCCTGCCTAGGATGAGTCTATACCCAATGGCACCGTGTAGGTAGACTTGGGGCTCCCCTCCCTTGTGGTGAGGAAGCAGGCAGACTGCTCAGTCTGGCAGGGTGCCGCAGCTGATAAACAAACTGCAGCAGCTGGTTGACGACTGCAGAGATAGACTCTGGCCGTTTCCTCGGGCCCAGCGTTCTCGTGGTGGACTGGGGAATTCCCTGGAGTATGGTCACTCCACGCTGGGGTTCCCCCTTTTCCCTCTAGGGCCCAGACTCCGCACGTTGGGCACCCTCTTCTAGGATCCCCTCAGGATCCTCTCTCTCCTTTCCTCCGGATCAGCGTAGAGCTGTCCGGGTAAACCTTCCGCCTCGCTCCACACTGTTTCTCCTCTTCTCCTCCTCCGACTGTCCCGACTATCAGGCGTCCATAGTCTGACTATTCTGTCCTACTGACTGACCTCCTTTGTCCCCCCTAGAGGTTAATATATCTCCCTCCCCGGGCAACCTCCCACTCCTATTCTAATGTGGGAGTGCAGGAATGGGTCCCACCCACCAACCTAGGATCCACTTGCAGCTGGGGAAATTACACCTGATTTACAGATGCAATACCCCACTGTGACGCCTGACTACGTGGGGCGCCACAGTTTCAGCCAACGAGAGCACCACCTTTTTATGAATGCGACACAATATGTCCGCCTGCACCTCCCACACAGTCCAGCAGTTTGTCTGGGACACCCTACTCAACGCTGTCTCAGCACAGCAGCCAGCCCTCGGTCCCTCAGATGTGGACAAGTAAAAGACCATTTCTTTCTACCCATGCCAACGCTAAGAGGTTGAATTTCACCATCTGCAAGCTGTTGGCTACGGAAATGCTGCCTGTCCGGTTGGTGGATACAAGGGATTTTCGAAACCTTATGGCCATCGCAGTGCCCCAGTACCAGATGTCCAGTTGCCACTACTTCTCAAATAACATGCTGGTTGCACACAACATCACCACTTCCTTGAGAAACTCTGCCTGTGCATGATAGGGTGCATTTCACCACAGACACCTGGATGAGTAAGCATGGACAGGGGCATTAAGTGTCGCTGACTGGGCACTGGGTGACTATGGTGACAGCAGGAGAAGGGCTGCTGCTGTCCAAGTGTTGCCATCCCCACAGGTTATGCGTCAAACCTCTGTATCTAGAAGTTCCTCCACTGCTTCGGCCTCCTCCACCTCTTCTAGTTCCTCCACCTGCGCCCAAAGCCTGTATGGTAATGTGACACGAGTTCAAACTGCGCAGAAGGAATCCAGCACACCTCCTTACTAGACCGGCAGCAGAGCTCAATGCCATCAGGTGGTGTTTACGTTAAAATGTCTGGGAAATGTGAGTCACACAGCTGAGGAGTTGTGGTCAGCTCTGGAGATCGAGTTTAATCAATGGTTGTCTCCACTGAACCTGCAGCCAGGGAAGGCCGTGTGCCACAATGCTGCAAATGACTCACCCAGGCAGGAGTACTCAGATCTCGGACGTTGATTTGGGGTGCTGTGACTGGTGGTCGGTGCCCGAGTCTTTGGCCCTGGTGGTCACTGAAAAGAATTGAGGCCATATAAAAAAAATGGATTGGTTTGTGCCGCCACCTGCAGTTTCTGATGATAACACCAGCGGCGCCGTCAGACCTCCGGAGATGATGGTATTGCAGCCAGTTGGTCTTGCTCCCTGCAGGTGGAGTAGGGTCCCCGGAGCAGAGTTGCTGCTTTACTGGTTGTCGTGGTAGCAGCTCTGTAGTTTAACCATAAAAAGACAAGAGAGACTTTCTTTGTTCTGCACGGTGTGGTAATGCGACCCATGGCCCGGTGCATCACACGGGTTGTCGGTATATGACTTTGTGCACATTAGCCGGTTTTACTGTGGTTGTGCTGTGTGAAACCTACCCGGAACACAGTGACTTAACAGCTAAAAGGAGTAGATGAGCTGGATGAGCGGCTGTATGGGGACTGTGTGTGCACTGATTGCATAGCAGCCCAGGTGGGTGTGTCAGCATGGGTGTGTCAGCTACGATAAGAGCTAGCCCAGGTGTTTGTTTGAGACACAACAGAGACCAGAGAGAAGAGATGACTGGAGATGAGAGCAGTCCAGAGCTCTGTGGTGTGAAGATGTGCAGAGGCGATCTGACCCGTTGGAATGAGAGGGAGGCCCCTGACCCTCTGTTGCTTGTGTGCGAACCAGTGGCCTGGGATGGGGCGTTATGGCTCCTAGAGTGGGGAAACTGTGGCTGAACCAGGTGGACGCTGGTCTGGATGTGGGGCGAAATACATCCGGGAAGGAGCCCTTGGGGATGCATGGTGTACCCGTGACTCAGGTTGCTAGTAGAGATGGGCCACCACCCCGATGTTCGAATTCGATTCGATTCGTTGAATTTGATGTGTGTTCGTCGAATGTTCGTCGAACACCATCGAAACCCATTGAAAACAATGGCAGGCAGGCCACGTTCAGACGATGAGTATTTGATGAGTTTTACTTCAGTATCTGTAAAGCCTCGTTCAGACGAGGTGTACTTGGTGAGTTTTACTTCAGTATCTGTAAGGCCATGCTCAGACGAGGAGTACTTGGTGAATTTTACTTCAGTATCTGTAAGGCCATTTTCAAACGATGAGTATTTGGTGATGTTTTTCCTCACTATCTATAAGGCAACTTTCAGATGAGGATTACTTGGTGAGTTTTACTTCAGTATCTGTAAGGCCATGTTCAGACGATAAGTATTTGGTGATGTTTTTCCTCACTATCTGTAAGGCCACGTTCAGACGATGAGTATTTGGTGAGTTTTACTTCGGTATCGGTAAGGCCATTTTCAGACGATGAGTATTCGGTGATGTTTTTCCTCACTATCTGTATGGCCTCATGCAGACAATGAGTATTGTGTCACATTTAGGGGACTACAAGAAGAGTCTCCATTTTTTCCCAAAATTTGGGCACAGACACCACTTAAGTGGCATCAATTGCCCCACAGTTGCAAAATTTAAATGGTTACTTTTAGGCCAAAAACCACAAGGCTTTAGTCTCCCCAGGATGACACAGGGGTAGAAAAGTCCTTGCGGATCCATGACTTGTTCATCTTTATGAACGTTAGTGTGTCCACATTCTGGGTGGACAGACGCGTTAGCTTTTGTGTCAGCACACCAAAAGCAGCGTTCCAAGGCACGACAAGATCTCCAAGGCATGAGTGGTGAGCTCAGGCCTTTTTTCCAGCTTGGAAGCCCAAAATGAGCAAGGCTCCAGTTCCCCAGTCATGGCATCGATGTAAAGTTCGAGATACTCGTGTACCATCCGCTCCAGGCATTGACTATGTGTCAGACTTCTCGTGTCTTCAGGCCTTGCAAACGATGGTCTGAAAAAATTGTGAAATGAGGGCACGAAATAGGTGTTACCACCACCAGCTACGGTGTTACTGGTACGGTGTGAGTGATGATGACTCGACAGTCCCATGGTTGACAAGTGACAAGTGAGAACTGTGAGATTCACTCTGTCTACCACTGGTGGTTTGTGGAAAAGTCGATCTCAGATTATATATCAGCTTCTGCTGATACTCCTGCATGCGCGCGTCCCTTTGTATGTCAGGAATTATTTCGGCAAATTTGGTCTTGTACTGGGGATCGAGGAGTGTGGCAACCCAGTAGTCGGCATTGCTTCTAATTCGGAGAATCCGAGGGTCATGTTGCGGGTAGTGCAGCAAAAAGGCGCTGATGGGTCTTGCGCATCCAGGAGGACCAAGTCCTTGTTGTGTTGGTGGTGGGGAAGTCAAAATCATGCTTCCTTCCCCTGCCCTCTCCCCCCAACCTCGCACAACAGAAATGTCATCAAAGTCTCCCTCATCTGCTGACCCTTCCATGCCCATCGCCAGTTCCTCCTCCATTTCTTCCTGGGCTCCTGCACCTTCCTCAGCAGTTTGGCTGCTACCATGTGCCCTCGTTAATCCTTCTCCACCACCCTCCCATGCCTGCCGTCTTGTTGCTGCCGACCGTGAGGACCTTGGAGATGTTGTCACCCCTTCCGCATAGAACTCATCCTTTACTTCTTCCACCTCCTCTTGTCCCACCACCTGACTCCGAATATTGTTTAGTGTCTGCTCCAGCATGTAGATGACCAGAATAGTCATGCTGATAATGGCATCGTCTGCACTAAACATCTTCATCGCCATCTCAAAACTGTGCAGAAGGGTGCATAGGTCCAGAAGGGTGCATAGGTCCTTGATCTGAGACCACTCCCTGAAGCGTGATCTGCCACAACTCTGGATCTCGTTGGCCCAGGCTATACATCGTAATGTATTGCACCAGGGCTCAGCGGTGCTGCCACAGCCGCTGCAACATGTGTAGAGTAGAATTCCAGCATGTCGGCACATCGCATTTCAGCCGGAGAATGGGCAAGCCGAAAGACTTTTGGAGCAAAGCAAGTAGTGAGCACACAGCGACCATGCCCTCTGCAGAAGCCTATCTAGGCCGGGATAGTGTATCAAAAATTGCTGGACAACCAGATTCAACACGTGATCCATACAAGGCACGTGTGTGATATTGCCCCAGCGAAGGGCCGCAACCAGGTTTGCAGCATTGTCGCACACGGCCTTTCCTGGCTGCAGGTTGAGTGGAGACAACCATTGCTGAAACTCGGTCGCCAGAGCTGACCACATCTCTTCAGCTGTGTGACTTACGTTTTCCAGACATTTAAGAGTAAAGACCGCCTGCTGCCAGCATATTTGGGAGGTGTGCAGGATTCCTTCTCTGCAGTTACAACGCGGGTGGCATTACCAGACAGGCTTTGGGTGGAGGTGGAGGACAGAGATGAGGTTGAGGAGGCAGAAGCAGTGGAAGAACTCCTACCAACAGAGGATTGACGCACAACTCGTGGGGACGGCAAGACTTGGACAGCAGACTCTTCTCAAGCTCTCACCATAGTTACCCAGTGCCCAGTCAGCGACATGTAACGCCCCTGTCCATGCTTACTGATCCAAGTGTCTGTGGTGAAATGCACCCTGTCACACACAGAGTTTCTCAAGGAAGCTGTGATGTTCTGTGCGACATGCTGGTGTAGCTCAGGCACACCTTTCTTGGAGAAGTAGTGGCGACTGGGCATCTGGTGCTGGGGCACTGCAACGGACATAATGTCTCGAAAATCCTCTGTGTCCACCAGGCGGAAAGGCAGCATTTCTGAAGCCAAGAGCTTGCAGATGGTGAAATTCAAGCGCTTAGCTTTCTCATGACTAGGAGGAAATGGCCTTTTACTTGTCCACATCTGAGGGACGGAGGGCTGGCTGCTGTGCTGAGATGGGGTTGAGTAGGGTGTCCCTGGCAAACTGCAGGTTTGGGAGGAAGGTGCAGGCGAAGATGCAATGTTGCCTTCATCCAAAGGTGGTGCTCTCAATGTCTGAGAGAGCTCAACACCAGCAGCATTGTCCACTTGAAAACCAAGTGACGATCTGCCAATCACACTGCCTGTTGCGGGTAAAGAGGCAAAAAGCATGTGTGACAGCTGTCCCCACAGTCACAGACGATGAAGAGCACACAGATGCACTTGATGGGGCAGATGGTGGTAGGCTCGCCCCGCTAGCCCGCATTCTAGCACGGTGAGCTTCCCACTGCGACTTGTGCTTCATGTCCATGTGACGATTCATACATGAAGTACTCAAGCTATTGAGTTTTTGGCCTCTACTCAGAGATTGGTGACAAATCTTGCAGGTGACATGAATTGGGAGATCCTTGGCAATGTCAAAGAAGGCCCAGGCTAGGCAAGGCTTAGAGCCCATGCGAGCTGCAGAGGCATCACGACTTGTGCTCAGAGGCAGAGTTGTGGCTGCGGATGCAGTTGTTGACATGCTTCCAGTACTCTGTCTATGTCCAGGAAGGCGCAATTTAACCTCATCAACAGTAGCATCCTCCTCCACCTCCTGTGCTGACCTCATCGACTGGCTTACTGTGGGTTGACAGTAAGTGGGATCTCCAACCTCATCATCATCTGTGTTCTCACACCCCTCGTCCTCCTCAGAGACAACCTCTTCCTGCCTTGACCGAAAACTTAATTTGTCAATCCAATCCGGTATCTGAGTCTCATCAACATCTTGTCCAGCAAGGGTAGTTACTGTTAGGGAATGAGGATCTACATGAAGGTCAGAACCTTCTTTATCTGGGCCTGGATCGGACTCACAAAGCTTCTGGGCATCAGGGCAGATTGTTAACTCGTCTGGACTCACTGCAGCTTTGGAGCAGACTTCTGATTCCCAGGCTATTGTGTGACTGAACAGCTCTGCAGACTCAACTATGTGTGTTACCCCAGACTCAGTAGGGTGGCTGGAGACTTGGGAGCTTGGAGGAATCAAGTGCGATTGGGCTGACACATGAGATGACTGGAGGGTTTGTGATGTAGTAGTTGAGGTGGGGGAGAGACCATATGATGGAGCAGTTGCAATCCATTCAAGCACCTGCTGTTTTTGTTCCTCATTTACAAGTGGTACCGATGCTCGTGTCTGTAAGAAAGGGATCATATCCGGTTGGCCACGTAAAGAAGTTGACATCTTACTTTGCCTGGAAGATTGTCTTTCTTCAGTAGATGTTAATGTAGATTTAGCATCTACCCCACGGACACAAACTTTTTTTCCCTTTCCACCACGCCTACTCCCATTCCCACCAGCAGAAGGCCTTTTGCCACTCATTTTGTATGTGACAACATTTGCGACTATACAGTTGTTGGACAACAAAAAGCTGGATATAAATCAAGCAGAGGTGACTGAACCAACACTGCTACTTGACCCGAAGTGAGACCTGGGCAACGTGCAGTTAAAAATTAGTAGGAACCGCACAGGCGGTATAGTTGTTTGTATTAGATGTGGCTACACTGCTTCTTTTTTAGTGGCACTGCTACTTGACCCGAAGTAAGACCTGGGCAAGGTGCAGTTAAAAATTAGAATTAACAAACTACACAGGCGGTGTAGTTGTTTGTATTAGATGTGGCCTACCCTGCTTCTTTTTGTGGCACTGCTACTTGACCCGGAGTGAGACCTGGGCAAGGTGCAGGTAAAAATTAGTACCAACTACACAGGCGGTGTAGCTTCTTTCACAAGTGGGCTACACCACTGTGTAAGTGACACTGCTACAGTACTAGCCCGAACAAATTGCCTGGACTAGCTGCAGCCAAAAAATGCTTACTTAAGACAGGTGGTGTAGCATTCTTCACAGCAGTGCTACACTACCTGCCCTAAAGGACTCCCAGAGCTATATGTGTCCAGATGCTGTGAAAAACGCTTGCACAGCACTGGCACACACCTGCAAAAACTAATAGGGACTGCTCTAACCTAACCCTAAAAAGGGCTGAAATTAAAACTAGTCCCTGCTTCTATAAAGTAGACCGGAAAAAGGGCTGCTAGACTACTAATCCCTAGTCCCTAATCGCTACTCCTATGAAGCAGCCCTCAAAAGGGCTGATACTCCTAAAATTTGCACCCTCCCTCCAGTCCCTACTCCCTAAACCTATCTATCTACCTCACTAGCTGAATCAGAACACAATTGCTTGATTTCACTCTATATCGCCCACAGCAGCAGTAGCAGTGCAGTCTGACACTGAGCTACAGCAATGAGTAAATGGTGACGATGGGGAAAATAGCTGGGTCTTATAGGGCTAGGACATGTGACTTACACAGCCAATGATGCCTGACCTTGCTTGTGTGCAAAAAATGCACTTTGCTGTGTGTGTGTGATTGGCTGACAGCCTGCACCGCCCCACTGTATCTGCAGTTTGGAGAAAAAAAATTGGAGATCACTATTATTTCTACAGCACTGGTACAACTTCCCCCTGCACACTATACCCAGAAACTGGATATTGATATTCATTAACATGGTTAGGGTTAGGGTTAAGCTTTTGGTGATCGAAGCGTTATCGAACATAACCTTGAAATGCCGAATTTCAAGCTAATTGTTCTAACGTGTCGAATACCTCGAACACCAGCCAAAACAGCTCGAATTTGAGATTGGCGAACAATTCGAATCGAACACCGCTTATGTCTAGTTGCTAAACCCGGATCCGTGTCCGGTAATTGCAGTTCTCGTATGCTAGAGTGAACTGTGTACCACGTGTGAATTATGCCAGGGGGGTATAGCCGCCGTTGGGTCCAACTAGACCGTCGGTAAAGGACCCTTGGAAGTAGGTTATGGCTAACGTAAAAGTGCCATGGAAGTATATGATGGCTTATGTAAAAGTGCCATGTATGAGAGATGATCACTTATGTAAAATTGCCATGTATGAGAGAAGATGGCTTATGTAAAAGTGCCATGTATCATGGGGCGCCGAGTGGTCTGTGTGGGAATGAAGAAGGGCAGCGCCCCCGGGAGGGGAAGAAGTCCAAGTCCTGGACTCTCCAGGGGAATCTGGGCCAAGGAAGGGCCTGGCAGTCGGGCAGAAACCGTAAGGGTGTACCGGCGGCGACCGAAACCTGGGGAGACGGCAACTGACCCGTGTACTCTGCATGGGTAACGGTACATTAAGGGTACCAGGGGTAAAAGTAATGTGTTGTTGTATGTAATGTTATATTTGTAATGTCATGTGTATACGGTATTGTGAGGATTATATAGCTATCATGTATTTATATGAGAGGGGCGGTTTGAACCCAATAAACTGCTGGGTAAATCTTATGGTTGAAACATGTGTTGATATAATTTCCGTAGCCAAGCGAGTTCCCCGGGTTGCTACCTCACAACGGGTTTTTACTGGTCACTTGGCAAACGAAGTTCAACAACAGGTTAACAGTCACACAGTCACGGGTAGCTGGCCTGGATAGTGACCAATGAATGGGGTGGCTTTCGAGCATGTCCCTCTAAGCGGATCCTGACTCTTAATGTTATTGTTTTTGCAGGCAACCCAGGGCTAGACTCTCCTAGGTCCGACCTGGTTTGGCAGCTCAGAGTTGAACTCACCCGTACCACTCCCGGAGCTGGTTCTCTGCTCTTAGGACTGGGATCCTCCCAGACCGGTATGTGTACGGTCTGATGCCGGGTGTGTTCCTACACTTTCAGGTTCCCCTTTTCTCCTGGGACACCACTCCTTTGGGTACCCTTGTGTATTGTGCATCCCCCTGAAGGGTCTTCCTCACCTGGTCTCTTGACTTCTTCTACTCCTACTCCTACCTTCCCCCTTCCCACCTTCCACTACCACTCTTATAATCTCCCCCTGGGACAGGTTACCTAGGTAACAGGTTGAACCAACTGGTCCCCTGAAGCTAAGTGTGTGTGGATGCAGGGTAAAATCCACATATCAACCTCCCCTTTCACTGGCCACGGTGATACAACACACACTGGTCTGGGTGCAGTACAGCTTAGTGGCACACCGACCAGTGGGGCACCACACAAACCTGGATGTGGCCCTTCGCCGGGTCAAGGTGACACACATGCCTTGTATGGCTCACATCTTGAACCTTGTGGTCCAGCAATTTCTAGCCCACTATCCCAACCTAGATGCGCTTCTGCAGAGGGCACGGTCGCTGTGTGCTCACTTCCGCTGTTCGCATCCTGCAGCTCAACGACATGCATCGCTAAAGAAGTCTTTCGGCCTGCAGGTTCACCGCCTGAAATGTGATTGTCCGACACAATGGAATTCCACTCTGCACATGTTGCAGCGACTGTGGCAGCAACGAGCCCCGGGTGCAGTATGTTATGACGTATAGCCTGGGCCAACGCAATCCAGAGGTGGAGCAAATCACGCTGCTGGAGTGGTCTCATATCAAGGACCTCTGCACCCTTCTGCAGAGTTTTGAAATGGCTACTAAGATGTTTAGCACTGACGATGCCATTATCAGCATGACTATTCCAGTCATCTACATGCTAGAGCACACTTTAACCAGTATTCGGAGTCAGGTGGTGGGCCAATAGGAAGGGGAAGAAGTAGAGGAGGAAGCATATGCGGAAGGGATAACAAATTCTCAAAGGTCCCGACGGTCGGCAGCACCTAGGCGGCTGGTATGGGAGAGTGGGGGAGAAGGAACAACGAGGGTGCATGGTAGCAGCCAAATGTTGACAAAGGTGCTGGAACCGAGAAAGAAAAGGAGGACGAACAGGCTATGGAAGACTCAGCAGATGAGAGAGATCTTGATCACATTTCTGTTGTGTGGGGTTGGGGGGAGAGGGCAGAGGAAGCAAGCATGAATGTTACCCTGCTGCCACCAACACAACAAGGACTTGGGCCTCCTGGATGCGCAAGACACATGAGTGTCTTATTCCTGCACTACCTGCAACTAGGGATGAGCAAGTAGTGAAATATTCAGACTCGCAATACCCATAACGAGTAGGTCCTAATATTCGGGTACTCGTTACGAGTCCAATGTAAGTCAATGGGAAATGCGAGTACTTTCGCAGGGTATCTATATACACTGCGAAAGAGAAATAAAAGTTAATAAAAGGTGTTCAAAATAAAATACTCACCTATCCGACGGCTGTCCCGGGACCCGAAAAGAACACATCTGCTGGCCGGCCAGGACCTTACGTCTGATGACAAATCAGATGGCCGGTAGCGGTCATGTGGTGTGTGACATCACACGGCACCTGATCGCTACCAGACATCTGATTGGCCATTAGACGTAAGGTCCTGGCAGGCCAGCAGATGTGTTAAAACATCTCATGGCCAATCAGATGGCCGGTAGCGATCAGTTGATGTGTGATATCACACACCATCTGATTGGCCATCAGACGTAAGGTCTGGGCAGGCCAGTGGATGTGTTCTTTTCGGGTCCTGGGACAGCTGTTGGATAGGTGAGTATGTTTTTTTTATTTTTAACACCTTATATTAACCTTTATTTCACTTTCGCAGTGTATATAGATACACTTACAGAAAGTTATCTGCCGCAACACTACTATTTTCATGAGTAATGTAAATCAATAAGTGGCACTAGAGAAAAGAGGATCAAATGGTATAGTGCATATGTGTAATGCAGAAACTGCCCTGTGCTAGATATGAAAATCGGAGATCTTAGTCTCGATAGTGGCCACTAAAGATTAAGTCTGGCATCCACTTCAAGGAGCCTCCACTGCCAGGTCCTGACACTATGCCCTAGTGAAATTGTGAAATGTGTATAGGCTTATATGTCCATGGATGTGATTAAAAACAATGATCAAGTGTGTGTTAGGACCTCGCAATGGTGTCCATTTGTGGCTACCAGACTAAGGAAAGGAGAAAAGGGAAAAATTATATATAATTGGAGCTCAGTCAAAAATAGACAGTATGTGAATGAGTATAAGACTGGCATCACCATAGACGTAGGTGCAGGCAGAAAATAATAATATACTTACAGAGAGTTATCTGCCACGATACTACTAGGCAGATAACTCCATCCATGGATGTGATTAAAAACAATGATCAGGTGTGTGTTAGGACTTCACACATGGACACCATTGTGAGGTCCTAGCACACACCTGATCATTGTTTTTAATCACATCCATGGACATATAAGCCTATACACATTTCACAATTTCACTAGGGCATGGTGTCAGGACCTGGCAGTGGAGGCTCCTTGAAGTGGATGCCAGGTTTAATCTTTAGCGGCCACTAACGAGAATAAGATCTCCGATTTTCATATTTAGCACAGGGCAGTTTCTGCATTACACATATGCACTATACCATTTGATCCTCTTTTCTCTAGTGCCACTTATTGATTTACATTACTCATGAAAATACTAGTGTCGCAGCAGATAACTCTCTGTAAGTATATTATTATTTTCTGCCTGCACCTACGTCTATGGTGATGCCAGTCTTATACTCATTCACATATAGATACACTGTGAAAGTGAATGTACTACTCACTACTCCTAACGAGTAGCGAGTAGCCCGAATGCTGTACTATTTGGCTAGTACCAAATAGTTAAGAGTATACGCGCTCATCCCTCCCTGCAACATGATCCTCAGATTGTTAGAATTCGAAGTAATGCCAACTGCTTGGTTGCCACACTCTTAGATCCCTGGTACAAGAGTAAATTTGGCCAAATGATTTCTGCCCTGGAAAGGGATGCACGCATGCAGGAGTATCAACAGAAGCTTTTAGACAATCTTAGTACTGCTTTTCCCCACCAGTGGAGCACATAGTGGATATCGCAGCTCTACCTTTCCAACCCAGGGAATGTCGAGTCGTCATCACTCAAACATTAACAGTAACAGTGTATCTGGTAACAGCAATTTTGTCGAATTGTTTCACCTTTTTATTAGACCATCCTTTGCAATGCCAGAAGAGAGAAGAAGTCTGACAAATAGTGAACGCCTAGAGTGGATGGTACAAGAGTATCTACAGCGAACATCGATGCCATGACTGTGGAACTGGACCCTTGTGCATTTTGGATTTCAAAACTGGAAAAATGGCCTGAGCTCGCCACTCATGCCATGGAAATTTTGTCGTGCCCCGCAGCCAGCGTTCTCGATGAAGGTGTCTTCAGCGCTGCTGATAGTGTGCTGTTGGATAAGCACACATGGCTGTTCAGTCACAGTGTAGAGAAACTAACGTTTATCAAGATGAACAAGTCATGTATCCACAAGGACCTTTCCACCCCAGTGTCAGCCTAGGGGGACTAAACGCTTGTATACTTTTCAATATGCTGCATTAAACTCTGCATCTCAATATTTCAACTCTGGGGCAATTGATGCCACTTAAGTGGTGGGTGTGCCTAATTTTTTTGAAAAATGGAGACTGTTGTTGGGATCTCCTTGCTGTTTGTTGCTTGACTTGAGTAGGGCCCTCTGAGCTCAATACCTATCCCTGACACTCCTGTCCCTGTTACTGAATATTCAACCTTTTTGTCCATCGAACCAGGGATTAACAAATTTGCTGTATTCATATCCACAATTTTTGGGTGCTTAAAAGCAGTGCTAACTATATCTCCCTTAATGTTTGTGTAAACTGGTTTTAGGCATCAAACCAAATTTTGGCAAATGTGCTGTATACACATGAACAGTTTTGGGGCCCTTAAAAGTATTGTTTAGTCAATCTCCCTTGTCCATTAGGCCTATACAGGTCACTGTATAGGCCTACATGACTAGTTTTCCCTGTAATACTCCACAATAGTTGTCCCACCTGTGTGTGGCAGGGCATAACATTGATGGGAGCGCTTGCATAAGTTTTGAGTTTATTCAGCCCACTAGGCCTAAACAGATCACTTGAACTACCTGACTAGTTTTTCCGGTAATACTCCACAAAACTTACAGTTGTCCCACCTATTTGTGGCGGGGCATAACATTGATGGGAGTGCTTGCATGAGCTTTGAGAGTACACAAAACAACACTTACAGACTCCATCTTTATTAAGAAAATTATCTTCCGTCCGACATAGTCCAATCCAGTTTTGTTCTTTAGCTCAGCTACATCTCTGGTAGAGAACCTCTACCAGAGATGTAGCTGAGCTGTGCATCCGGCCGTGGGAAAGTTCATGTGAGTTCATGTTGTCAAGCATGAACTCACATGAACCGTGACAGCACAGTGTGGCTACTTCAAATGAACAGCTGATCAGCATCAGCTGATACCTCAGCTGTTCAGTCGGGGAAGCCGTCAGTGAGAAGACTTCACCGCTGGCTGTCCTGTGCGGTGCTGCGCTCCACCCGCTCCCTGATGCCCCCTCCCCACTCCCCTGCTGCCTCTCCACCGATCCTAAGTTAGGACCAGGCGGGGAGTGCAGAACCATGGAGCTGGGAGGGGGCATCAGGTGAAGTCTTCTCACTGCCGGCTTCCCCGCCTGGGTCCTGAGCTCCCCGCTCCCTTGTGCTGCGCTCCCCACACGGTCCTGACTCAGGATCAGGATGGGACTTGGCGGGGGGAGCGGAGGATTGGGATGGGAGGCAGAAGATCAGGCTGAATGATTATTTAAAAGCCACCGGTTTTGTACTGCCGGCTTTTAAACAATCATGCACCCATTTCAGCCTTTTCCTCATCCCCCAGTCCGCTCTATAGGGTCCAGCTGAGTAATTGCAATACTCGCTTTTCCCATTGACTTTCATTAGACTTGCTACTTGTAACGACTAACCGTGTATCGGGGCCTACTCGTTACGAGTATAGCGTGTGTGAATATTTCACTTCTCCCTAATCCCTAATGCAGGCAGATTGTCTAGAGAGAGAAAAAAAGAGAAAACGGAAAGTAACATGTTATAAATTCAAGTACCTATATTGGTATTCAGGGTGAAAACAGTGACTTTCCACATTTTTAATGACTGCAAAACTACGTCATCTATAGTAAAGAATGAAGAAGCATCTGTTGTTTTTTTTTCTTTCTCCTAACTTTACCCTAATCTTGACATTTTTGCACTTTTAGTCTTAGGGTACCGTTACACGTCGCAACATTGCATGCAATTTCACTGGCAATTTGCTGGTTGCAGTGAAATCATGGACACATTGTTATATTTTGCTGCCGTGTACAAATGGAACAATGTGTCCATGATTTCACTGCAACCAGCAAATTGTCAGTGAAATTGCTAGCAAAATTGCCGCGTGTGACGGTACCTTTAGATTATCAAAAAAAATCTTGCTCTTCTTTTTGCAAATTCAAATTACTGCCATTAGTTTTTTAAAGCAAAAGTTAAAAGACCTTACAGCAGACACAGGAGACCAGGATTTCAATTACTTTAATTAATTTCAACTTGTAAAGTTACTCAGATTGTGCTGCAGGCATGCTCCCGTCCATAAATCTAAGTGATAATTGTAACAGTTAATATTAGAAATTTCAAAAAAGAGTAAACTTGGTTTTAGGAACAGCTTATGCTAAATGCCCTTATGAGATTTTAAAGAAAATTGTATTCTACACATACACACATTGTAATCTATAGAAAAAGGGATTAATTATACACACTTGGCTTTAACATGATTAAAAGGTATAAGAATATGCAAATATGACTTCATAAATGTGAAAACATTTTTGTTTATACAAATAATTTATACAACACAGCCTCCAAAAGATATATACAGCACAGCCTCCATTTTATATATACATCACAGCCTCCAAATAATATATACAGCACAGACTTCATATTGCCCAGCAACAGCCTCCATATAGTCAAGCACAGCTTCCATTGCCTAGCAGCAGTCTCCATATAGCCCAGCACAACCTCTATAGCCCAACACAGCCTCCATAGGCCAGCTGCAGCCTCTGTAACCCAGAACAGCCCCCATAGCCCAGCAGCAGCCTCTATAGCCAAGAACAGCCTCCATAGCTCAATAGCAGCCTCCAGATAATATTATAATATATAATATAGTGGTTCTCCTCCTGCTACAATTGTCTCCTGGCCTCATGATCCCCTAACATGCTGCATAAAGTAAATGAAAAATATATTATCATACTCACCTTCTCTCCGCTCGCCCATGGCTCTGTCCTCCTCAAATGCTGTCCCCTACGTTCTGCATTATCTTCCTGCATGGCTGCAAAAGTGTGATGAGGTCCTAGGGTGATGACTCATTACTCTGCTGCAGCTATTCAGAAAGGAAGCTCCATAGCCCAGGGAGCCAGCACATGGCCATATGCACAGGTAGCCGGGTATCCCTGCAGAGATCCTGATGGGCCCCTCATTGTCAGGGCTGCCTGTCACTGCTGAGCCCCTGACCATCATGGCTGCCTGTCCCTGATGGCCAGAGGGCCCCCCAGCTGCTCAGGGCCCCGGCACTTGCTTGGGTATCCGGGTGCTGATGCCGGCCCTGATCCCGCTGACCATATCTTAAACTCTATATGAGAGAGAATGAGAGTACAATGTTGAATATAACAACTTAAACTTTAAAGGAGGGAGAGAAGACTCAGTTGACCATAAGGGATTGCACTCTACAAGAGAGAGGATCCAGCTGACCATAAGAGCTTACACTCTATATGTGAGGCAATGAGAGGACAACGTTGAATATAAGAGCTTAAACTTTACAAGAGGGAGAGAAGAGTCAGTTGACCACAAGGGCTTACACTCTACAAAAGAGAGGACACTGCTGATCATAAGAGCTTACTCTATATTCGAGAGGGAGAACGAGGACTACACTTCAAAGGTGAAAGAGGACTGAGTTGACCATAATGGCTTACACTCTGCTAGAGAGAGAGAGGACCCTGCTAACCATAAAGGCTTACACTCTGCAGAAGAGAGAGAGAGAACCCCATTGACCATAAGAGTTCACACTCTACAGGAGAGAAAGATTGGAGCCTAATGACCATAAAAGTTTATACCCTACAAGAGTAAGAAAGAGAGAGAGCCACATTAACCATAAGAGCTTGCATGCCCAGGTGGCAATGGAAATTAACATTAGCCTGTTCAACGATGGTTCACCATGGGAAATGGTGACAGGAATGTTTTTCTGTTTGCGAACTGCGAACAGAATGTCAAAATGGTTGAGCTTGTGTGAAACTGAAAATTTTAGGAAATTTGACTCGAAATCTATCCTGTATGAATAAATCCGCTCATCTCTGATAGGCAAAACAACAAAACAGTGAAGAAATTCTAATGATAGGCCCTGCATGTATCACAGTCTTTGAACCAGAAAACTAAAACACTTTGAAAATACACCAAATACACCAGTTTTGGGCAACTTCAACAAAATTGGAGAAGTTGGTGAAGAGCTGGGACAGGACGGTGGTGGCTACAACCACTCATCAAAGTCTTCAAAAGTAGCAATGATTCCTGTGCAAGAAATGTGACTCCAGTTACTGATGGGAGGTGTACATCACTGATAAACAAGAATAATTCATTGAAGCCCCTTTCACATCAGCATTTTTTGCTGAATGCGGCAGATCCGGCAGACTGACTTCATCTTCCACTTAACGGCTGACTTGAGGTACACCTACGGCAAGCCCCCATTCATTCTCTGTGGGGCTCGCGGCAGGTGTGGCAAGTGCGGGTTTGACGCGATCTAGCACTTGCGGCACTTGTGGCTGCAAAAAAAAATCTGATGCTAACCGCGTTTTTTGCCCTGCTGCAACAGCCAGATTTGCCAGATCATGGCAAAACTACACTTGCCACACCTGCCGCAATCCCCACAGAGAAGTCGGCAGTTAGGCAGCAGATGCAGCAGATGTGGTAAATCTGCCAGATCTGCCACATTCAGTGAAAAATGCTGATGTGAAAGGGGCCTTAGGCTGATTTCAAATCACGATTCAGTGCCCGTCCGTGGGATCTGAGTTTGAAGGAGGATCCCACGGACAGCCACGGATCCACATGGATCCCTGCAATTAGATGGCAAATAGCCATCCGATCCGATTCTATGCAGGATCCCTGTGGATCCTGTAGTCCCCTGTCTCTCCCTGCTCCTGCCTCCTCCATCTTCTTCCCTCCGCTATTCTATTCTGTCCCCCCCGCTCCTCTATTCTATTCTGTTCCCTCGCTCCTCTATTCTATTCTGTCCCCCCGAAACTCTATCCTGATCTAAGCCCTATCCTGTCCCCTGTTCTCTTCCCTGTGTGCTTAAAAAAGAGAAAAACTCCTCTCGGAGGATACATCACCTTGTCACCGACTCCCAGGATGCAACACCATCAGGGCAGAAGGTCCTGTGGTGATGTCAGAGAGCCGGTCAGCTGACGTGTCATGTCATTGGTTCTCTGACATCATCACAGGTCCTTCTGCCCTGATGGTGTCGTATCCTGGGAGCCGGTGACAAAGTGATGTATCCTTCGGGAGGAGTTTTTCTTTTTTTAAGCACACAGAAAAGAGAACAGGGGACAGGATAGGACTTAGATCAGGATAGAGGAGTGGAGGGGACAGAATAGAATAGCAGGGGGTGACAGAATAGAGGAGATGGGGGAAGGAAGATGCAGGAAGAGATAGGGAGAGGCAGGGACCACGGAGCCAACATCAGATATGAGGTGAACTTTGATCCGATGTCCATAGGCTCACATTTTGTGTGCACTCGGATCAGCACTGATCTAATGCTGTCCGATTTGAGTCACGGACACAAAATCGTAGCAGGCTGCGATTTTGTGCCCATTATTAAGTTAGACAGCATCGGATGGTGCCAAAATCGGATGCCAATAGTGGCACATCCGATCCGATTCTCATAGGGGGATATAGGGTCCGATTTCGGATTTGAGTGTATCCGTTTTGAAACGGATGCAATCAGATAACCGAAAATCGTAATGTGAAAGCAGCCTTAGTGGTGTATGTCGTTAACTCTGCGAATGTTATTCCTGTATAACCCTTATTAAGTGCCAGTTTAGATGAATCTGGGCCACAGTGTGTGTTCTAGAACAGCAATCAAGAAGATTAGTGTATAGTACGAGAAGAAAAGAGAGCAATGCATAGATTAAAATTTATAAAGAGACATAGATAAAAAAGCTGGAAACAATTATTCACATTGACCAAAGTGCAGCTGCTGCATTTCAATGACAGACGGTATATTTATCAGTCATAATACAGAAAGGGCTCCCATTCTGTGCTCTCTTATTCAGGAGACCATTTCTACTACCTAGTGGCATTGAGCTGCACCATCGACATCTACAGCAGCAATTATGGACAAAGGCTAAACATGTCTTTCATTAACCACCAAATCATTACTTTGAGTGACAGCGATGCACCACTACACCCAGAACAGATGGTGAAACATCCAAGGATGGGCAATATATCTAATTTCAACACACAGTATCCACCTCCTCCCATGCATCTTCCCAATCCTGCTCAATGGACATCACCACATCCCTAACATCAGTGGTGCAAAACATTGCATCCACTCCTCACTCTACTTCGTTCCATTTAGTTTAGGCAATGCATTCCTATTTTACAGCTTATGAGCATCTACAACAAATGTATGGCTCCCTGTCAACTGTATCTTAGAATATTAGTAAGATACAATGCCCAGAACATTGTGGCTACAGTTCATTTGGCCCAATTAACACATGCTCCCTGTATGTGGACTGTCCTAAATTTGAAAAATACACCACCTTGAAAAAGACAGTATCTAGACTTGATTTGCAACATTGCAACATGTTGAAATTCAATGTTACATATTTTGGAACAACTGAGCAATGAAGACTATATAGCTGTAACTGATTATATCATGTAGCAATGGACCTTGGGTTACTTTGAAATCTGTTCAGTGACACTTGTTGCCTATGGAAGCCTTTTGAAGAGGCTACTGATTTTTTCAGTTGGAAAATAGTGTCATGAATGATGGCATCCCCTTCATGGTTATACTAGAAATACATTTCTCAAGGATGGAAAAAGGAATCGGGAAGAACAGCAATTGTTCATTCAACCAGGCGATGTTGAGGACCTTCAAGAACAATGTCTAATGTGGAGGAGGTGGAGGAGCCTCGGACACATGTGAAGAGGGACATTGATTTATCCCAGGTACTGTCAAACAACAAAATGATGGTGAAGCTGGCAATGATGACCAACTGTGCAGCAGGGTAAAAAAAAGTTGACCAACAAAATACCAGAGACATGCTGATAAGTATGGCAAGCTGTATGCTAAACTGCTGGTGAGCCGTATCATAAGCAATCAAGCAAAGGGATGACTATTGTCTATCCATGCCATTGGCTTACCATTGCTTTTATACCCTCAATGTATAAACTGAATCAGGGATTTTCTTTGTTTTCAAAGGAGTCAAATTTGGCACATTACCAGGATAAGCTGTGCTCCCTGCTAGGCAAAGCTTTTGCTGAGCAGATGCCTGCTGACCATAGTCAATAGATCCCTCCCATGCTCCCTACAAGAGCTAATGCTTCCATTAGAGGCTAAGCAAAGTGGCTAATAGTCTCCTCACTGCTAGCATGCAGTATTAATCTTCACGAGGAGAATAGCTATTCCCTTAGCCCCTAATACAGCCAGACCAAATCCCATACTTTGCACTGATGAGGAGCAATCACCCTGAAATACAGCATCTGCAGATTGGGGATCTGATTTGGCAAAAAATTGAAAAATTCATATTGAAAAGCTCGATAAAGAGTCAATTTTTTATGATTGCTACTTCTCAATAGGTGGCACTAGAGGTCGTCTATAGCCCCAGTCACACATAACGATATCGTTAGAGAGATCGTTGTAACTGTGATGTTACAACGATCTCTTCAGCGATGTTGTTCTGTGTGACACTTTGCAGCGATCAGGCCCCTGCTGTGAGGTCACTGATCGCTGCAAAGTGCTGCAGGTCATTTTATGATCGTTGGTTTCCCGCTGGTCAGCACGCATCGCTGCGTGTGACCGCGAGAAACGAGCAATCTGTGACCTCACAGGGCTGGTTACTATGGTAAACACCGGGTATCCAGGCAGCGCGCGCTGCCTAGATACTCGACGTTTACCACGGTTACCAGCGTCCTCCTGCTTAGCACTGCCTGCAAGCAGGGAGAACGCTGGTAACTATGATAAACAGCGGGTATCTAGGCAGCGTGCGCTGCCTGGATACCGTGCTGTTTATCATAGTTACCAGCGTTCTCCCTGCTTAGCGCTGCCTATAAGGCAGCGCTAAGCAGGGAGCGATGTGGGAGGTGGCTCCCATGGCCTGATCGCTGGGGAGATCTGCCTGTTTGACAGCTCCCAGCAATCAGGTAACGACGCTCCAGCGATTCCGGCAGGTCGATATCGCTGTCGGGATCGTTGGAGGCTGGAGCGATCGTTATGTGTGACTGAACCTTATGTCCTCCATGGATGAGACAATTTGCATTAAAAAGGCTATTCCTCTTTAATTACCTTTGCAAATTGTGTTACCATTCAGCCTTCAAATGGGTGTCTTAATACTCTCCCACATTGTTTGTGAATGCCAAACTTTGTAGTGATGCACGCTATTGACAATGATTAAGTTTATTTCCATTTGAAGATTTATGTATACATTTTCAGGAGGTATAACAGGGAAATGCAAAGGACAGGGTTATGGGAACTCCAGAATTGTTATTTCATGGGAAAGCAAAGTATTTCCTAAAATAGACATAATAAGAGAGTTGAGGGGTCTTCATTTAAAAAGCTTCGGTAATACGTAAATTGCCTCCAATTACATTTTTCTTTGAGTAGACATCAACCAAATGCCAGATGTGTGTATTCATTAAGCCTGTATGTAGGGAGGAATGTTTTCATGTTTTCAGATTTTATATAGGTACAGTAATTCCATTAAGAACAAAACATATGGAAGATGTGAGGATGAACTGTCAGGCTAACACATACCGGCTGTCATTTTATCTCGGTAACTCGTTTATTGATGTCCCATTTCCACTCATACGTCATAAAAAAATGTCAGGTTGCTTGAGAACCAAAATGACATATTTTATATAATACTATATAAAGTCATGGAACATATACTTTACTACCTATAACCCCAAGCAGCAGCTATAAAGGGAAAAATAACAATGTTTATTATTTGGCAATTATATATGTGTTATAGAAAGTTAAAGCTTGGAAAACCATGTCTTGATGGATCAGAGCTGTGTGGTACTCATAGGAGTAGGTATGAAGTCAAAAGAAAAAAAAACGAAAATAAAAGTAAAATGGAGGATAAAGAAAAGCATAGGGTAGGAAAAGCAGGAATTAAAAGAAAATGAAGTGAAATAATTATAGAACAAAGGTATTCCACAACTACAGTTGTGGGCAAAAGTATTGACACCCCTACAATTCTGTCAGATAATTATTCCTGAAATTGATTGCAGGGGTGTCAATACTTTTGGCCACAACTGTATATACATAAACATGGTATATAGAACAAATTGCTATCATAAATGAGTCTAGTCTCCCTACTAATGGGGAGTTTTTAGTTTCTTTACAAGATGAGTAAGACCAGATTTTATTTCAAGGTTAATTAGTTGCTGATGTCAATGAACACAAAGAAGCCCTAAGGCTGGTATCACATTTGCCTTTGTGTCTGCATGTGGAGGGCATGCAGACACAAATGCAGTGCAATCTCAGCCATACTGATGTGAACACAGGGGAGAATCTCCGCATGCGTTCACATCAGTATGCAGCCCGGCCAGCCAATCAGCTGTCTCGACAGCGGCTGGGAGGCGGAGATCAGGGGCAGAGATCTCCTCCTCCCGGCCGCCGCTGATCTCCCGGCGGTGTTGGCGGGAAGAAACAGCTGATCTGACAGCTGTTTAAATCTCCCGCGCCGACACTGAAGAGGAGATGCTGATCTCTCAGGGGCCACCGCTGATCTCCCAGGGGCCGCCGCTGATCTCACGGGAGATCAGCGGCGGCCACCGGGTGAGATTTCAATGTGATCTGCTCCGTTCTCCTGCGATGTCATGCGGAGGACACTGTGGATTCATTGACTTCCATGCATTGTTTGTGCGCTTGCAGTAGCTTGCAGATAAAACAAGCTCCCTCGAACGCACAAATAAATGAAACATAAATTATGC
>JARQOC010000002.1:85881388-85927033 GCA_033576535.1 Allobates femoralis
TTCATCTACATTATATGGGAAGACACGTGTCTTATGTTTATTTAATTTGTAGTACGAAATGTCCGAAAAAGTACTAGTAGTCTCTAACAATCTTCTTAACGAATTGGTGGGATCTGAGAGTATGACTAGTAAATCGTCAGCAAATGTGGAGGTTTTATGTTGTCTCCCATTTAGATGTATTTCTTTAATTTGATCATCCATACGGATTTTTTCCATGAAAGGCTCTAGGAATAAATTAAATAATATTCTGTGTGATGTCAGGAGCAGAAGTGGAGGGCAGACCTAGCAGAAGAGGAGGCGGTGGCAGACACATAGAGGGGGCGGAACACACAATGAGGAGGCAGGGAGGGCTGTGCCAGCAGCCAAGACCTCTTAATAAGATCCCACCCAGGTGACCTCTTAACTGTAAGGTTTCTAAAGTTTTTTAAAGCTTACAGGGGGGCTAGAGACATGGGGGACCCCTTCCCTGAATGAAGCAGACATGCTGCAATCAGTGCTGCATTTAGTTTGTCATGCACCAGGGGGACGACAGGCCCTCTTTAACCTTGAAATATTAGGCCACGTCCTGTTCCAGACTCTGTGCCATGCAAACAGTGTAGGTTATTCCGCAATTTTTGGTCTGGGACAATTGATGCCATTTTGCTGTGGTGTAACTGATTCAACCAGAGCTGGGGTGGATGAGGGACTCGGACACTGGGGCTACTGTGTGGGAGTCACGGATGGTCGGGACCCCGGTGCCGTGCCCTGGTGATCAACTATACCAGATGTTGATGGTAAACGGTGGGGTTAAAGAGGTTATTTACAGGGGAACGTGCCACCTGTAGAGTTCGGTAAGATGGTACCGGCGCTGCCAGCCGGCCACTGAGGTGATGGTTGAGGCAGCTAAGTGTGGTACAGCTCCCCACAGGTGGAGCTTTACCTCAGGGCAGCTATTGTGGTGAGACGGTGAGGTAGGACAGTGATGGTAATGGTGGCATTGCAGTTCTTACCCCTCTGCTAAATTGATGTTGATGATGATGTTGAGCCCTCCAGGCTGCGGCGGGAATAATAACAGAAACCAGTTCCAGTTTAACTCTGTTTTACTCGGTACCGGCTGATGGCATAACAAAACACAGTACAGTTTGGTTTTAGGGTGTTGTTGCCAACTCAAGGTTTCTCTTATGGAGTCTCTAGATGTCCTCTCTTTGTCTTTCAGGGTTTACTACTTTCTTTCTCTAGATCTTTCAGTCTTTACCACCCTTGCAGAGCTCCCCCGCTAGTCCTACGGTCTGTATCTAGAGGACAAGGTCTGTGCACTATCCGGTCTGGATAAGACACCTTGGAAAAGAGATAAACAAGGTTCCTCTCCAGCACCGCAGTATATGTCTGTCCCTTTTGTTTCCTCTAGTGTCTTGAACCGGTTTTCAGTCCTGATGGGAGACGTACCTTGTGGCGCTGTCAGCAACTCGGTCCTGTTGGGCCTGCAGCTCATCGGCTTTGCAGTCAGGGTTGAACTTCTGGCTGCCTCAGTTGTCCATGTCACCAGTGTCCCCTCAACATGACCAGCTGGCTCCTACCAGCCCTGGCCCATTGTCTTCTGTCCTGGGTCCCCACATAAAGATGGGGTACCCTCCACTCAGCTGGGCTGCCAGGCCTGACCACTCTGTCTGCCTTCCCAGCACCGTCTGAGGTAAACTGTCAACTGTCACTCTTACTCTATCCTAAGCTCCGCCCCCACCTGTGGAACCTACTATATTACCAGTTCCCCCTACTCTAAGTGGTGCGGTCCTAAGTGAGTGTAAAAATAGACTCAATAAGATTTAAATCCTAACCCAGCAACTTACAATAATATTACATATAGATAATAAATGCAATACCACTCTGTCGCGCCTAGCCACAGGGGCGCCACATAACCCTTTGGGAAGAGTGAGGACTCTTGTTATGGGTCTCCTTGCTGTGTAGTACATGATTTGAGAAGGGTGTGACATGCCTATACCTGTGTCTCATCCTCCTTTTTTTTACTCCTCCACTTCTTTTTATTTAATGTAGAAAACTACTGCCACTTTCCCCTGTAACTCATCCATTTGTCAATTCAAAGTCAGTTTCACTCACCTCTGAAATTTTAGGTGAATGTTAACCACCTTCTATTTTGAAGTGCTTTGGAAGAGTGTGCAGGCTGGCACAGACCGTGTCTCGTGCACCCATGCTATGCCATGAGACTATTTGTACTGTGGGTAGATTGTTGTCACTTTTCCTGGTGTTTGTTGTCTATTCTGAGTAGTTTGGCAGCTTTTGGACACATTTGAAGGTGTTTTATACTTGTTTGCTGTTGCCTGCCATTGATTTCAATGCGGTTCAACGGTGTTAGACGACAATTCGATGAACAATTTGTTGAACACACCTCAATTCGGCGAATCTAATTTGAACACTTCGTTGTTGGCTCATCAATACTTATCACTAGCAGGACCCAGATAATGAAGATGAATGGAAACTAGGGATGAGCGAGTACCTTAATATTCACTATACTCGCAACGAGTAGGTACCGGTACTTTGTACTCGTTGCGAGTATAGCGAGTTCGAATACTTTCGCAGTGTATCTATAGATACACTGCAAAAGTAACCTAAAAGTGATTAAAAGTTGTTAAAAATAATAAAATTACACACTCACCTGTCCGACGCCTGCACCGGGACCGGCAAAAAAGACATCCGATCGCTGGACAAGGACCTGTGACTACCAGCCAATCAGATGGCCGGTAGTGATTTGGCCAATCAGATGGCACCACGTCACAACCACATCATCGCTAGTGGCGACTTGATTGGCCAGTTTGCAAGGTTCTGACAGTACACCTAGAACCAAACTGGCCAATCAGGTGGCCGCTAGCGATCACGGGGTTGTGATGTGGTGCCATTTGATTGGCCAGATCGCTACCGGCCATCTAATTGGCTGGTAGTCACAGGTCCTTGTCCAGCGATCGGATGTCTTCTTTGCCATTCCCCGTGCAGGCGTTGGACAGGTGAGTATGTAATTTTATTATTTTTAACAACTTTTAATCACTTGTAGGTTACTTTCGCAGTGTATCTATAGATACACTGCGAACGTATTAGGGCTACTCGCTACTCCTGAGTACTCATAAGATACTCGGAGAGTAGCGAGTAGCCGAATACCGCTACTATTCGGCGAATACCGAATAGTAGCGAGTATACTCCCTCATCCCTAATGGAAACTTGTCTTGCTAGATTTGAGAAGAATCCAGCTTTTTTATCTCCAGAGCTTTTGCTTTTTAAAAGACAAAAATTTATTTCTGCAGTTTGCTGGACCAAATCAAGTTTGGAAGGCTAATAAAAGCATCTTAGCTTGGTCAATCAATACCTTAAACACACATTGTTTGTTTATTGGTTGCTAATTCTCATTATGTGCAGCCGTAGGGCAATCAGGAAAGTCTAATGGTGGGTTTACACACACCAATTTATCTGTTCAATATCTGAACAGATCTCTGGTTGCAGTGAAATCATGGATACATTGCTCCATTTTGTGGCTGTGTACAACATGGAGCAATGTATCCATGATTTCACTGCAACCAGAGATTGGTTCAGATATTGAACAGATAAATTGGTGTGTGTAAACCCACCATAAAATTTATTTCCCTGAAATTTTAATTTCTTGGAGTCTTTAGACAGCAAAAACTTGCTGTTGCCTGCTATTGATTCCAATGGGGTTCGACGGTGTTCGACGAACATTCGACGAACAATTAGTCGAATGCACCCCAATTCAGCGAATTGAACTGAATTTGAACACTTAGGTGTTGGCTCATCACTAATGTGGTCCTGGGGGTGGCGGCTGTCTCTCCCACTGTTCATGCTCCTATGGGCTGCCTCTTTCCCTCCTGTGCTGTCTTCTCCTCATGTGCTCTCTTTTTTGATTTGTCTCCTTGTGCGCTCTCTATTTCCCCGTATGCGCTCCCCACATGTGCTGTCTTCTCCCCTGAGCTGTGTTCTCCCCTCATGTGCTCTCTCTTTTGAGCTGTCTCCCCCTGTGCACTCTTCATCCTGTATGTGGTCTATCTCTCCTCTGTGCTGTATTCTCCTCCTGTGTGCTCTCTCTGTCTGCCTGTGTGCTCTGTTTGCACCTCTGTGTGCTCTATCTGCCACCCTGTGTGCTCTGTGTGTCCCCTCTGTGTGCTCTCTGTGTTACCCTGTGCGCTCTCTCTGGTTCCTGTGTGCTCTCTTTGCCCCCCTGTGTGCTCTCTGTTCCCACTGTGCCCTTTTTCTGCTCCAATGTGTGCTCTCTCTGACCCCCTGTGCATCATGCCACTACCATCTGTGTATATCCAGTTTTCCAAAGATGGTGACCCTGTGAGTAAGTGCGCATGAGCACTTACTCAGGCAGTGATTATCAGTGTACGTGGCGGAGGTGGTGTGCAGGGGTTCCTGGTGGCGGTTGTGGTTTCAAGTGGCAGCGGATGTGGGAGTGGACCATGCAGCAATGTGCCAGTACCACTAGTAGGCGCCATATTTGCACTCCCATCACTTGGGTGTGCAAATTTGGCTACTGCCGGTGCATGCCAGGAGGACATTCTGATATTGGAGGTTGATGACAGACAGTACAGATCATTTCTGTAAGTAGATACACCTCTGTGTACTGCACTCTCCTCCGCTGTCTCTATCCTCTGCTCTCTTTTTCAACTGCTGTCTCTCTCCACTGCTTTCTCTCTTTCCTTTGCTCTCTCTCCTACACTGTCTCTCTCTATTCTGCTGTGTCACTCTCTCTCGTCTGCTGTGTCTCTCCTTTTCTGTATCTCTTCTCTGCTCTCTCCCCTCTGCTGTCTCTCTCCTATGCTCTCTCTTTCCTCTGCTGTCTCTCACTCTTCTCTGCTGTATCTCTCCTCTGCTCTCCCTTTCTCTCTTCTGCTATCTTGCTGTCTCTCTCTCTCCTCTTCTGTCTTGCTATTCTGCAGTCTCTCCTCCGTAGTCATCTCTTCTATCTTTCTCCTCAGCTGTCTGTCTCTTCTCTGTGGTCGCTCTATCTCTGCTGTCTCTCTCCTCTGTGATTGCTCTATCTCTGCTGTATCTCTTCTGCAGGCACTCTCTCTGTTGTCTTTCTTCTGTGGGCACTCTCTCTCTGGTGTCTTTCTCTGCTGTATTTCTCATCTGCAGTTGCTCTCTCTGCTGTCTTTCTTTGCTGACTCTTTCTCCTCTGCTGTCTCTCTCCTCTTCTATCTCTTTCTACTCTGCTGTTTTTCTCTCCTCTGCTGTTTCTCTTTCCTCCACTGTCTCTTTTTACTTTGCTGTCTCTCTTCTTTCCTTCATCTCTCTCTCCTCTGTTGTCTCTCCCTCCTCTTCTGTCTCTCCTCCACTGTCTCTCTCACTGCTGTCTCTCTCCTCTGCTGTCTCTCTTCTCCATTGTCTCTCTCTCTCCTGCTGTCACTCTCTTTCCTCTGCTCTCTCTATGCTCTTTATCTTTGTTTTTGCTCTCTCTTCCTCTTTCTCTCCTCTGCTCTCACTCTCCTCTGCTGTCTCTCTCTTGTCTACTATCACCTCTGCTGTCTCTCCCTTGCCCTTGCTTCTCTCTCTGATGTGTCTCTCCTCTGCTGTCTCTCTCTCTGCTTGTACTCTCTCCTCTGCTTTTACTCTCTCCTCTGCTGTCTCTTTCCTCTTCTGTTTCTCTCTTCTCCATTTTCTCTCCTCTGCTCTCTGTCTCCTCTGCTGTATCTTGCTCTGCTGTTTCTCTCCTTTTCTCTCTCCTCTTCTATTTCTCTCTTCTCTACTGTCTCCCTCTTTTGCTGTCTCTCTCTCTCCTCCCTCTCTCTCCTCTCTCTCTCTCTCCTCTCTCCTCTGCTCACTCTATCTCTGCTGTCTCTTTCTTCTGCGGGCACTCATTCTGCTGTCTTTCTCTGGTGTGTTTTTCATCCGTAGTTGCTCTCTCTCTACTGTTTTTCTCCACTGATTCTCTCTCTTCTGCTGTTTTTCTCCTATGCTATCTATCTTTTCTCTGTTGTTGTTCTCTCTCTACTCTGCTGTTTCTCTCCCTCCTCGACTGTCTATTTCTCCTCTGCTGTCTCTTTCCTCTCCTGTCTCTCTCCTCCGCTGTCTCTCTCTCCTCCACTGTCTCTCTCTGCTGTCTCTCTCTCCTGCACTGTCTCTCACTGCTGTCTCTCTCCTCTATTGTCTATCTCTGTCATCTGCTGTCTCTCTCCCTGCTCTATGCTCTTTCTCTCTGCTCTCTCCTTCTTCTCTCTCCTCTGCTCTTTTTTCTGCTGTCTCTCTCTCCTCTGCCATCTTTCTCTCCTCCACTGTCTCTGTCCTTTGCTGTCTCTCTCTGCTGTATCACTCCTCGGCTGTCTCTTTCTCCTCTGCTGTTTCTCTCTCTCTTCCACTGTCTCTTTCCTCTGCTCTCTCTCCTCTTTTGTCTCTCTCTACTGTCACTGTCTCTGCTGTTTCTCTCTCCTTTGCTGTCTCTCTCCTCTTCTGTCTCTCTCTTCTTCACTGTCTCCCTCCTCTGCTGTCTCTTTCCTCTGCTTTCTCTCTCTCTGCTGTTTATCTCTGCTGTGTCTCACTCTCTTCTCTGCTGTGTCTCTTCTGCTATCTCTTTTCTCCTCTGTCTCTCTCCACTGAAGTTCATCTCTATCCTGTCCGTCTCCTCCACCGTATCCTATACCCAGATGTTTGGCAGTTCTTCCAGTATCTGGGGCATGCTCGGATCCTCTTTTGTGGACAGCTCATGAGTGGTGTCTCCTCCTCTAGTCTGCAGCTGTGGATGGATAGAGCCTAATTGGTGCTGTTGTGTGGGCGTTTCCAGAGTGACAGCTTTTCAAACCTATGATGGTGGCGATGTATGCAGTGGTGTTGTGCAGTGATGGTGGCGGGAGGCGTGTCTGGCAGCGGGTTCCTGACATTGGTTTCAGGTGTCGGCAGTTTCAGGTGTTGGCGGCACCACTGGCGGCTCTGGACAATGGGCCAGTACTGCCAGCGGGTGCCATATTTGAACACTCATCACTTGGGCATTCAAATATGGCTGCCGCAGGCACGTGACTGGAGGACATCGGGACAGAAGTGGATGACAGATGGGAAAGTACATTTACATAAGTACAGAGCTGTGAAAATTAATTGGGAAAGCATTTTTGTAAGTAAAATAGTAAGTTGGTTACCAGTCAGTGATTCAAACCAGTTTTAACTGCTTTGAACAGGTGTGAGTGTACAACCTTGAGTAACAAAATGTGGCTTGACTGGTTTTAGTCAGAAAATAACAGTCAGCTGCCCCCTCAGCTTCAGTTGGAGCTTGTTTCTGTGAGGAGTGGTTTAGTGTACTTTTTCTCTCAGTGTGATTCGTGCCTGTAAAAATGGATGTTACTCCACAGAAGAGGTCTAGAATTATTCCTCTTAATGAACATACAAGTCTGACTGCAAGAGAAATCGCTTCCACCGTTGGTATTGGAAAATCTACTGTTTCAAGAATAATTCGCACACACAATGAAACTGGATCGTTTTCTCCAAAACGAAAAGGGAAATGTGGAAGAAAAAGGAAAACGACACCAAGAACTGATAAAACACTTATCAGAAATAGTAAAACTAATGGAAGAAAAACTTGATTTGTCCCAATTAATTTGCACAGCACTGTAGGTGAATGGAGACTATTTTGTTAAAAAATTGTTTATATGAATTCATAGAGAAAAACAAGGGAAAAGTTGTACATTAATATGTTAATTGGGGATAATGATAAAAAATGTGCTTCCAATGGAACAAAACCTCTGTATGGGGGAGAAAATGAGAAAACAATTATTTAGAATGAAGCTCAAGCGTGGGAATATTTCAGAGGAGGGATTTCCCCATACGGGCAACATTACAGTAGAGATCTAGGTCAGACCGTGAGAATTGAATTCCCCTCCTGACAAAGCAGAGAGTGTATAGACTGAGGTTACAGGAGGAAAAACAACTCAGTGAGAACAACACAAAGGAGAATAATAGAGGAAACAAAGGGTTCATAGGAAATATATTTGTCAAAATAAAAATTACACTTAGGAACAACTATTATTAGTAGCTACTAATATCTGGCAAATATATATATACTAGTAAAAAGGCCCGATGCAATTGCATCGGGAGCGCGGTGAAATGAATTGTGTGTATACAGGCGGGTGAGTGGCTAGCAGAGTATATATGGGGCTCTGTGGGTAGCAGACTATACAGGCGGATCTGTGGGTAGCAGAGTATACAGACTGCTCTGAGGGTAGCAGATTATACAGGCGGCTCTCTGGGTAGAAAAGTATACAGGCGGCTCTGTGGGTAGCAGAGTATACAGGCGGGTTTGTGGTTAGCAGATTATACAGGCGGCTCTGTGTGTAGCAGAGTATAGAGAAATCTCTGTGGGTAGCAGAGTATAGAGGCGGCTGTGTGGGTAGCAGAATATAGAAACGGCTCTGTGGGTAGCAGAGAATACAGGCGGGTCTGTGGGTAGGAGAGTATACAGGCGGCTCTGTGGGTAGCAGAGTATAGAGGCGGCTCTGTGGGTAGCAGAGTATAGAGGCAGCTCTGTGGGTAGCAGAGTATACAGGCGGCTGTGTGGGTAGGAGAGTATACAGGCGGCTCTGTGGGTGTCAGAGTATAGAGGGGGCTCTGTGGATAGCAGAGTATGATGTGGCGGGAGGCTGGAGGAGTGAGGGGAGCAGAGGCTGGAGGGGTGAGGAGAGCAGAGGCTGGAGTGGTGAGGAGAGGTCCAGATGGAGGGGTGAGGAGAGGTCTGGCTGGAGGGGTGAGGAGAGATGCGGCTGGAGGGGTGACATCACCGCTCGGCGGCAGGACGTGGCTGCGTGCTGGGGCTGATCGCAGCCCCAGTCACACGGCATTGTCCTCTGCGGCGGGTTGGGTGATGCAGAGAGGGATGAGTTCTTGCCCTCTTGCCCTTGGGCGGTGTGTGGTAAAGACAGGACGGTCATCCGATTGGTCTAGGATGCCAAGTCCTGGGCAATGGGATGGGCGTTCTGTGTGTACAACACAGCGCCCAATCCGCTTGCAGGGGCAGGCAATGGGAGTGAGCGGGGCGTGTCAGGCTTTGCAGGCTGACACGGTCCGCTCACTCCCATTGGCTGTTGCCGGCCACAGGACGACGTCCCTGGCTCCCGGCACCCGGCCACAGCCCGTAGACCGGTACTCCACCAGCATGGCGACATTGAGAGCCCAGCGGTGAGAGAGTGGCGAGGGGCGGAATTCTCCGGCGGTATCCGGGCAGCATGGACCTCGCGGAGGGCGCGAGGGCGGTGGCGATGGTGCGGGGCCGACGGTTGGCAGGATGGCAGCGGTGTCAGGTAGTGCGGCTGAGGATGGAGGAGGGTGAGAGGCAGGAGGAGGCAGTGAGGCTGGAGGAGGCTGTGAGGATGGGGAGGCTGTGAGGCTGGAGGAGGGTGTGAGGCTGGAGGAGGATGTGAGGCTGGAGGAGGCTGTGAGGATGGGGAGGCTGTGAGGCTGGAGGAGGCTGTGAGGCTGTAGGAGGCTGTGAGGATGGGGAGGCTGTGAGGCTGGAGGAGGCTGTGAGGCTGGAGGAGGCTGTGAGGATGGGGAGGCAGTGAGGCTGGAGGAGGCTGTGAGGCTGGAGGAGGCAGTGAGGATGGGGAGGCTATGAGGCTGGAGGAGGATGTGAGGCTGGAGGAGACTGTGAGGCTGGAGGAGGCAGTGAGGATGGGGAGGCTGTGAGGCTGGAGGAGGCTGTGAGGCTGTGAGGATGGGGAGGCTGTGAGGCTGGAGGAGGGTGTGAGGCTGGAGGAGGCTGTGAGGATGGGGAGGCTGTGAGGCTGGAGGAGGCTGTAGGAGGCAGTGAGGATGGGGAGGCTGTGAGGCTGGAGGAGACTGTGAGGCTGGAGGAGGCAGTGAGGATGGGGAGGCAGTGAGGCTGGAGGAGGCTGTGAGGCTGGAGGAGGCTGTGAGGATGGGGAGGCTGTGAGGCTGGAGGAGGGTGTGAGGCTGGAGGAGGATGTGAGGCTGGAGGAGGCTGTGAGGATGGGGAGGCTGTGAGGCTGGAGGAGGCTGTGAGGCTGTAGGAGGCTGTGAGGATGGGGAGGCTGTGAGGCTGGAGGAGGCTGTGAGGATGGAGGAGGCTGTGAGGATGGGGAGGCTGTGAGGCTGGAGGAGGCTGTGAGGCTGGAGGAGGCAGTGAGGATGGGGAGGCTATGAGGCTGGAGGAGGATGTGAGGCTGGAGGAGACTGTGAGGCTGGAGGAGGCAGTGAGGATGGGGAGGCTGTGAGGCTGGAGGAGGCTGTGAGGCTGTGAGGATGGGGAGGCTGTGAGGCTGGAGGAGGCTGTGAGGCTGGAGGAGGATGTGAGGCTGGAGGAGGCTGTGAGGATGGGGAGGCTGTGATGCTGGAGGAGGCAGTGAGGCTGGAGGAGGCTGTGAGGCTGGAGGAGGCTGTGAGGCTGGAGGAGGATGTGAGGCTGGAGGAGGCTGTGAGGCTGGAGGAGGCTGTGAGGATGGGGAGGCTGTGAGGCTGGAGGAGGCTGTGAGGCTGGAGGAGGCAGTGAGGCTGGAGGAGGCTGTGAGGCTGGAGGAGGATGTGAGGCTGGAGGAGGCTGTGATGCTGGAGGAGGCTGTGAGGATGGGGAGGCTGTGAGGCTGGAGGAGGCTGTGAGGCTGTTGGAGGCTGTGAGGATGGGGAGGCTGTGAGGCTGGAGGAGGCAGTGAGGATGGGGAGGCTGTGAGGCAGGAGGAGGATGTGAGGCTGGAGGAGGCTGTGAGGCTGGAGGAGGATGTGAGGGTGGAGGAGGCTGTGAGGATGGGGAGGCTGTGAGGCTGGAGGAGGCTGTGAGGCTGTAGGAGGCTGTGAGGATGGGGAGGCTGTGAGGCTGGAGGAGGCTGTGCTGGAGGAGGCAGTGAGGATGGGGAGGCTGTGAGGCTGGAGGAGGCTGTGAGGATGGGGAGGCTGTGAGGCTGGAGGAGGATGTGAGGCTGGAGAAGACTGTGAGGCTGGAGGAGGCTGTGAGGATGGGGAGGCTGTGAGGCTGGAGGAGGGTGTGAGGCTGGAGGAGGCTGTGAGGATGGGGAGGCTGTGAGGCTGGAGGAGGGTGTGAGGCTGTGAGGCTGGAGGAGGCTGTGAGGATGGGGAGGCTGTGAGGCTGGAGGAGGGTGTGAGGCTGTAGGAGGCTGTGAGGATGGGGAGGCTGTGAGGCTGGAGGAGGCTGTGAGGATGGGGAGGCTGTGAGGCTGGAGGAGGGTGTGAGGCTGGAGGAGGCTGTGAGGATGGGGAGGCTGTGAGGCTGGAGGAGGGTGTGAGGCTGTGAGGCTGGAGGAGGCTGTGAGGATGGGGAGGCTGTGAGGCTGGAGGAGGGTGTGAGGCTGTAGGAGGCTGTGAGGATGGGGAGGCTGTGAGGCTGGAGGAGGCTGTAGGAGGCTGTGAGGATGGGGAGGCTGTGCGGCTGGAGGAGACTGTGAGGCTGGAGGAGACTGAGGCTGGAGGAGGCAGTGAGGATGGGGAGGCTGTGAGGCTGGAGGAGACATTTACTGTACTGAGCATGCTCAGTACAGTAAAAGGTCTCCAAACAGGAAGGCAGGGGTTAAAAAAAAAAAAAAAAAAAGTTAATGCTCACCTCTCCCCGAGCCCCCGCCGTCTCCTGCCGTCTTCCTCCAAGCATCCGGTGGCTGCCGCAGGCTCCCAGTGTCTGCAGAGCTGTTGTAGTGCAGTTCAGGACCTGCGGTGATGTCACAGTCACGTGACACCAGGTTACCATGGAGTAACCTGGTGTCACGTGACTGTGACATCACCACAGGTCCTTGACTGCAGTAGTAGAACAGCTCTGCAGACACTCAGAGCCTGCGACAGCCACCGGAAGCTTGGAGGAAGATGGCAGGAGACGGCGGGGGCTCGGGGAGAGGTGAGCATTAACTTTTTTTTTTTTTTTTTTTTACAGTAGTGCGGGTCTGCGGCTCGTGATGACGCTGAGCGTCATCACTCGCAGCCCCGCAAAGCATGTTGGGATTCGGCTACAACGCCCGAATTGCCAACTGCGGATTATATAAGTAGATATATACAGTAACTATTAATATTTTATATAGAGACACATATAAATCAAAGGATAGTGTGTTTGATATCATGTAAACCATAAGTTACTTAAAGGGAACCAACCACCTCAGATGACGACTATAAGCTGTTAATACATGTCCCTGCACCCTACCTACACCATTCCACCTATGTTTTTCTTAAGAATATTGATAAATGTAAACCGAAATATACACTTTATAAAATTACATGCCTGTGTACTTCTGGGCGTCTCCTTCTGGGTCAGTTACTAGAGGGCTGTGTCTCCAGCAGCATGACTGGCTTCTCTAGCCCTCCCTCTTACTTTGCAGGATCACATGAAGGGATGGGAGCTGCCTTGCGTGCCCGCCCACTGATAGATAACATCACGCCCTTCAGTGATGTCCTGCAAAGTAAGAGGGAGGGCTAGAGAAGCCAGTCATGCTACTGGAGACACAGCCCTCTAGTAACTGACCCAGAAGGAGACGCCCAGAAGTACACAGGCATGTAATTTTATAAAGTGTATATTTCGGTTTACATTTATCAATATTCTTAGCAAAAACATAGCTGGAACGGTGTAGGTAGGGTGCAGGGACATGTATTAACAGCTTATAGTCGTCATCTGAGGTGGTTGGTTCCCTCAAACTTAAAAAGAGTTAACATTTAAAATGACAAGTCGAAAAGATCCTTTGTGAGTGACAGGTAGTAATCAATTAAATATATATATAGGTGATACACATGCAAATTATCACTTAAGTAAACAAACTCTATTGCCACCAATAAAGGTAGCAATCCTAACAGTCATAATTCACTCTTTAACAAGCCTTTTAATAAGGCTGGCTTCTAGGGATGGGCGAATCTACTCGCTAGGACTCGTTACTCGGCGAGTAGTAAGGGACTCGCAGGACTCGGTACTCTGCGAGTTTCCCAGTGATTACTCGCACGAGTCCAATGCAAATCAATATCAATCCTAGTTTTGTCAGAAACGCTGACAAAACTAGGATTGCCATTGTCTAGCATTAGACTCGGCTACTTTGCCAGTGATAGCAGGGAAACTCGCAAATAACTGCTGTTTCTTTGCGAGCCGAGTCCAGCTGTCTTCTCTGTGCAGCTCCAGGGTCCTAGAGCCCGCCTGCTCACAGACATGATGTAGCAGTGCTGAGATTGTTCTCAGTCTGCTCATTCCCTGTGCATAGACATCTATATCTATGCACAGGGGATGTAGCAGAGAGGACATCGCGTTTTGGACTGCGTCGGACGGAAGAGGATTTTTTTAATTAAAGATGGAGTCCCTAATGGCTTTTTTTTAAATTTCAAATAAAATTTTTTCTCTGTGTTGTGTTTTTTTAACCCTTTATTGGAGATTCTTAGTGGCTGGGTCAAACGTGGCCTGACATTAAGAATCTCGGGCTTAATACCAGCTTGTATAACAAAGCTGGTATTAACCCCTTTATTACCCAGCGTGCCACCGCCACCAGGGCCGCTGGAAGAGTGGGGTTCAGCGCCAGAGGATGGCGCTTCAATGAACGCGCCATCTTCTGGGGCGGCTGCGGGCTGCAATTTGCAGCGGGGGTGCCCAGAAAGCTTGGGCATCCCTGCGCTGCGGATTCCAGCCCCCAGCTGCTTAGCTGTACCTGGCTAGACATAGAAATTGGCGGAGCCCCACGCATTTTTTTTTTTATTATTTAATGAATTTCAGAGTCAGAGGCTCAGAGTCAGAGTCTCGGAGTCGGAGTCTCCTCAGAGTCGGAGTCTCAGAGTCGGAGTCGCCTCAGAGTCGGAGTCGCCTCAGAGTCGGAGTCGCCTCGGAGTCGGAGTCGTCTCGGTGAGTGTCGGAGTCGTCTCGGAGTCGTCTCGGAGTCGGAGTCGTCTCGGAGTCGGAGTCGTCTCGGAGTCGAGTCGGAGTCGGAGTCGTCTCGGAGTCGGAGTCGTCTCGGAGTCGGAGTCGTCTCGGAATCGAGTCGGAGTCCGTCGTGTCGAGTCGGAGTCGGAGTCGTCTCGGAGTCGGAGTCGTCTCGGAGTCGAGTCGGAGTCGGAGTCGTCTCGGAGTCGGAGTCGTCTCGGAGTCGGAGTCGTCTCGGAGTCGTCTGAGTCGGAGTCGTCTCGGAGTCGGAGTCGTCTCGGAGTCGGAGTCGTCTCGGAGTCGTCTCGGAGTCGGAGTCGTCTCGGAGTCGGAGTCGTCTCGGAGTCGGAGTCGTCTCGGAATCGGAGTCGTCTCGGAGTCGGAGTCATCTCGGAGTCGTCTCGGAGTCGTCTCGGAGTCGGAGTCGTCTCGGAGTCGGAGTCGTCTCGGAGTCGGAGTCGTCTCGGAGTCGGAGTCGTCTCGGAGTCGGAGTCGAGTCGTCTCGAAGTTGGAGTCGTCTCGGAGTCGGAGTCGTCTCGGAGTTGGAGTCGTCTCGGAGTCGGAGTCGTCTCGGAGTCGGAGTCGTGTCGGAGTCGGAGTCGTCTCGGAGTCGGAGTCGTCTCGGAGTCGAGTCGGAGTCGGAGTCGTCTCGGAGTCGAGTCGGAGTCGTCGTCGTCTCGGAGTCGGAGTCGAGTCGGAGTCGGAGTCGTCTCGGAGTCGGAGTCGGAGTCGTCTTGGAGTCGGAGACGTCTCGGAGTCAAGTCGGAGTCTGAGTCGTCTCGGAGTCGGAGTCGTCTCGGAGTCGTCTCGGAGTCGTCTGAGTCGGAGTCGTCTCGGAGTCGGAGTCGTCTCGGAGTCGGAGTCGTCTCGGAGTCGTCTCTGAGTCGGAGTCGTCTCGGAGTCAGAGTCGTCTCGGAGTCGGAGTCGTCTCGGAGTCGCAGTCGTCTCGGAGTCGAGTCGGAGTCGTCTCGGAGTCGAGTCGGAGTCGTCGTCGTCTCGGAGTCGGAGTCGTCTCGGAGTCGTCTCGGAGTCGAGTCAGAGTCGGAGTCGTCTCGGAGTCTGAGTCGTCTTGGAGTCGAGTCGGAGTCGGAGTCGTCTCGGAGTCGGAGTCGTCTAGGAGTCGGAGTCGTCTAGGAGTCGTCTGAGTCGGAGTCGTCTCGGAGTCGGAGTCATCTCGGAGTCGAGTCGGAGTCGGAGTCGTCTCGGAGTCGGAGTCGTCTCGGAGTCGGAGTCGTCTCGGAGTCGGAGTCATCTCGGAGTCAGAGTCGGAGTCGTCTCGGAGTCGGAGTCGTCTCGGAGTCGGAGTCGTCTCTGAGTCGGAGTCGTCTCGGAGTCGAGTCGGAGTCGTCTCGGAGTCGGAGTCAAAAAAATGCGTGGGGCTCCGCGCAATTTCTATGTCTAGCCAGGTACAGCTAAGCAGCTGGGGGCTGGAATCCGCAGCGCAGGGATGCCCAAGCTTTCTGGGCACCCCCCGCTGCAAATTGCAGCCCGCAGCCGCCCCAGAAGATGGCGCGTTCATTGAAGCGCCATCCTCTGGCGCTGAACCCCCCTCTTCCAGCGGCCCTGGTGGCGGTGGCACGCTGGGTAATAAAGGGGTAAATACCAGCTTTGTTATACAAGCTGGTATTAAGCCCGAGATTCTTAATGTCAGGCCACGTTTGACCCAGCCACTAAGAATCTCCAATAAAGGGTTAAAAAAACACAACACAGAGAAAATTTTTTATATGAAATAAAAAAAAAAGCCATTAGGGACTCCATCTTTAATTAAAAAAATCCTCTTCCGTCCGACGCAGTCCAAAACGCGATGTCCTCTCTGCTACATCCCCTGTGCATAGATATAGATGTCTATGCACAGGGAATGAGCAGACTGAGAACAATCTCAGCACTGCTACATCAGGCAGCAGGCGGGCTCTAGGACCCTGGAGCTGCACAGAGCAGACAGGACTCTTCTCTTATCTGTGCGAGTTTCCCAGCGATTACTTACAAAGTAAACGAGTCCAATGCAAATAAATGGCAAAACTAGGATTGCTTCAGGCTGAAGCTTCCGAGACACATCTGCGATTTGTAAATCTCACACTACTCGCTATTACTCGCTTCCCCATTCATTAACATTGGATTCGCTAGACTCGCAACGAGTAGCGAGTCCTGGGCTCGGACTCGCTAGAGTCAAGCGATTCCGAGTAATTTAGGATTCGCCCATCACTACTGGCTTCACATTGCGGGTCTCATCCGATCCGAGGCTGTCCGTGTACACCGGACAGCCCCGGACCGGATTTTGGCTCCATAGTATACTATGGGGCCGGATAGAAGCCGGATGGCAGCTCTCTGCCATCCGATTTCTATCTGTCCAGGACAATCCGGGAGAATTCAGTATTTTCTCACGGACACAAAAACTTTGCTGGACCCGTAGAATCCTAACCAGGCGAAACGTGCGCCCTTCGTCCTCCCCACACCTCCCTCCCCATCACAAAATGTTTGTAATCCATCTCTTAACAGAGTAACGGAATAAAAAAGAACCTTCATCAAATGGTGAGTGCCGTCTTTTCTTCTAAACCTTTGGATTCCATTGTGACTATTCATTAAAACCTGTGCAACACCTATCTGCAAAGAGCTAAATCAGCCTAGATTAAAATCTGGCCCTCTAGTGCCCAGATTTTCTTTCCTTGATTGAGAATATCTCCTCTAATTGTCTACTCCCGGATTGCCCCGGATTCACCAGGATCCTTTCGGATCTGGGGCAATCCGGCGCTCCCTAACATGGGAGCCTATGGGGCCGGATTGCCCCGGTCTGGGAGGATCCAGGAACCAGACACCTGCGGCTGCACGCCGCTGTTGTTTCAGGACCGCGGCTCGCTCCGTGCGAGCTGCGGTCCTGATTCATCAGCAGCAGCAGCTGCGTCCGGGTGCGTACCGGACCGGTGGGCATATTAGCCCTCCGGTTCTGTGTGCTGATCCGATCCGGGGCTGTCAGGTTCACCCTGACAACCTCAGATCGGATCTGACCCGCAATGTGAAGCCAGCCTAAGTCTTAAGGTACCGTTACACGCTTCAATGTTGTAACGATATCACCAATGATCTCACGGGAGCGCGTTCATTAGGACATAGTTTTTACATCGTTGGTGAGATGTCACACGTCTAGATATTGTGAATGACGCACCAACGATGTAGCGAGCAGCTATCGTTCGCACAACCCAGCGAACGATACTTGTTCCCTGTTTTGACTAGGCAAAGTTGTTAACGACATCATTATCGCGGTGTCACACACAACGATGCAGCAGGTTGGCTGATCAAGGATCGTTTGATTTGAGAACATGTTCTCAAATCTGCGATCATCAATCCAACGATTTATCGTAGTCGTATCTCGGTGTCACACGCAACGACGTCCTAACGATGTCGTCTGAACGTCTCCAAACCCGTGACGTTTCAGCGATATCGTTTACGATATTGTACCGTGTAACGGTACCTTTAGGATTTGTGCCAGATCAGATCCCCCAATTGGTGATACAATTACTTTCTAAGGCTTCCTTCACACTACGATTTGTGACTGTCCGTGGGGATCCGTGTTTAGGTCAGATCCCCTCGGACAGCCAAGGATCCACATGGATCCCTGCAATCGGATGGCAAATAGCCATCCGTATCCATGTTATTTAGGATCCGTGTGGATCCTGTTCTCTCTGCCTGTCCCTGTCTGTCCCTGCATCTTCTCTATCTGTCCCTGTCACTCCCTGTCTGTTCCTGTCTGTCACTCTTCTATATCGGCCCCCCCCCCCCTCCTCTATCCCCTCCCCCCTGTCCTCCCCGCTGTCCTCTCCCCTCCGGTATCTAAACAATAAAAAAAATCCTCCCAGAAGATACATTACCTGTCCGCCGGCTCCATGCGACAGTCACCATCTGGTGACTGAAGGACCTGTCATGATGTCACAGAGCCAATTAGCTGACATGTCAGCTGACCGGATCTCGAGGTGTTACAATCTAGTGGATACTTCAGAACCTGATGGTGTGGGACTGAAAACAAAGACTGAGACAAGGTTGGAATTCAAAGTCTGTATTTACACAGATGAGCAAGCGGGTAGCAAAGTTCACATAAGTCCAAAACACACATAAGTGAAGCAAATCAAAATAGTCTATAAAAGAACTATTCCTTAGTCCATACACTGTTTTGTTGCACAGCACGGTTGATGCTATAACAGTCTAGAAACAATAGTTCAGATTTCCAGTGCAATGTGGGCAAATAACAATGTCCCGAATCAGTCTTAGCTAGCACAGCCCGCACTGCAACTAGAATTCATGGAGGAGAGTACACATCACACAACAGATACGGGTTTACGAGGAGGGAGAGCAGACTGTATAGGTACAGCTGGCAAACAGGGAACAGGTGTGGAATTAGCTAGACCAGAATAGAACAGGAGCTGGGAAACAGCCAGAGGGTCTTGAGAAGCAGGCAGGAATAGTTCTAGGAGCAGTGTCCAAGAGTAAACACTGGAAGCAGCCAGATGGATACAAACTAGCCAGGCAAGGCATAGATAATTGACACCCCCCCCAGGACTGTTGGGTACTCAGAACTGGGCAACAGTTCTGCTGAGGAGTCACGGGGGTCAAGACCCAACTCTGTGACCCTGGTGGTGTCAATAAGTGTTCAGGGAATAGGGTTTTGGGGATGGTTGTCATGACACCACCTGTGGTGTTTGGCTATGGATGGTCAATGCTGTGGTGCGGGATCTCTGGGGATGATGGTATAGCAGCTGTGATGGTGTTGCTCCCCACGGATGGAGCGGTTCTCCAGGGCAACCTTTAAAGTCTATAGCAGTGGTATGCTGGTGGGTGTGCAGGACTGAGGGCGCGGAATAACGGACAGACACACAGCTGTAGTCTCTTTTACCTTTACTGATGGTTACAGGTGCAGACCAGGGTACTGCTGACAGGTGGTATGGTGAGTCCGGTGCACCTGGAAGCAAGGTTGGGATCTTCTCACTTGGCGAATTCTGAGGCCTCCCTGTTGCGCTACTTTTGGCGGGTCCTGGCTGCCTGTAGCTAGCTGTGACCCTCTCTCACCCGTATGGCAGGCAGCTTGAGCCCTTCCCGGGGCACCTCTCCTCTGGTTACTGTCCCTGAGCTCTCTGATGCTGCTGTGCCTCCTGGGCTTTGTTGTGGCTGGGAGACTTAGAATCTCCAGCCTTCTGGATTCTGCTGCTGGGTCTGTAATCCCTCACAGCCTCAGACTCCGGTGTCTGTTTCTGGCATTCTGCCCTGGGGTGAGCTCATCACTGGCAACGCTCCCCAGGCCCTTTCCTCGACTTCCTCAGACCCTCTCTGATGGGTTCATCATGCTCCACTGCTCCTTCTACTCTCCTGGGACGAGTCAGACACTGCTCCAGTATGCTGGAGGTCTTCCCTCTTCTACCTCTCAGACTGTTCTGAACTAACTTCCCCTTCAGACCAGAATTTATACGGAAACTCCCCTGAAACCAGGCTCATAGCTCCCCTTTCAGGCCTGGAGTCAAGAAAAGTGGTGCAGGCTTACCTGTAGGCTTACCTAGGCATGACATCATTTTTCCCCCCCGGAGGGAGAAGATGCCATTTTGGCAACCGTACTCTGGGATGCCACATGAAGACCTGGAACTAAAATTAGCATAAAAGCAGGAACCTCAAGGTCATAATGAAGCCACAAACATCATTTTAAGTAAGTTAACAAGTCACACAGACTTCAATGGAAAACCTGGAATTCTGACACCAGGAGCTTTAGTTGAGACTCATCGGCGGATCCGGGGAAGGTGAGTATAGAGCAGTTTCTTTCTTTATATTAACTTTATATTAAAATGCAGCTTGGGATATTCATTTATTGAAAGGAAACAACCCCTTAAATTCTATCATAAATCACCTATGCAAGGAGCACACATAACAAGCAGAACCCATAATAGAATCAATCTTTATAATGAATCATTCATTGCTTAACTAGAAAGGAATATTTATTTAGATTAGTGCCCATTTTAGACTGTTCTTCAATAATTACCAATCTTTATTTGTGAGTTAATTAGCTAATTATTTTTCCCATTACTGTTTGAATAGGCTCATATTTCCTTTTCTGGGTAATTTCCATTAGAAATTTCTCTCCAATCTTATTGTGTTTTCTAATGTGACCTCAACTGCACCAAAAACACCTCTATGTGACAGTGTAGATATAGTCTGTCATGTAACCAAGTTATAGAAATGATGATTAGAAAGTGACATTTATTTTAAATCCTAATCTTTAAAGGCACTGTATGTCAGAGGGTTTTTGTTATAAAAAAATATTAAAAATCCAATGAATAAGGAGACTACATAAAGAATTGCAGTGACTATATAGAAAAGGAAACAATCCTCATCTCCTTGTGATAGATACTCGAAGACTAGAAGGAATGCCTTATCACATACAGTAACTCTACACTCCCTTCAAATGCAACTTCTTTGTTTTTCCAGTTCTTTACTCTGATACTCAATTGAATGATACTTGTTGGGATAACATCCACATTGATGCCACTGAAACATTGAATATGGCATCTATTTTCAACTACATACACATAGATGAATTATCCATCTTGGGGTTTGCATTGTTCTCTAACCCTTAAGGGCCCATTACATGCTACGATATCGTTAACGATATCATTGGTACATCACGGCTTTTGGGGCGGTGCAGCGATGTCGTAATGACGTTGTTGCATGTGACACGTAGATACGGCCAACGATAAGTCATTAAATCGTTGATCTGAGGTTTATGAACATGTCCATAAATCTGTCGTTCGTCATTCGTTCAACTTGCAACATCGTTTCCAACGATATAGTTTACGACTTCGTCTATTCAGAACTGAAGCACGTAGGTGACCAAACGATCGCAAGAATCGTTTGCTTGTCGCGGAATCCTTGCTGCATCGTTCAATATATCTGTACGTGTGACACCTCAGCAGCGATCACTAAACAATGTCCCAGCGATCTCGGCCAGGTCGGATCGTTGGTGAGATCTCTGGGACATTGAAGCGTGTAACGGGCCCTTTAGTAGAGATGGGCAAACCTGCAGATGTTCAGGTTCAGCAGATCGGGCCGGACCTTTTTTAAAGTCAGGGTTTGTGACCAGACTTGACCAGAACTTGACCCTGAAACCTATATAAGTCTATGGAGTAACAAAGTTTACAGTTGTAAAATGGTGGCAGTAGGGGCTGGGGGGCTGCAAAAGGGAGCAAATGTGGATTAAAGACTCATAGACTCTCCTCCTAGACTGTAAGCATTTGAGCAGGAACCTCACTTCTCTTGATATCTGTTGTGTTTTTTTTTGTTTGCTATTTTGTTACTCTGTATGGTCTCATGTTGTCTGTTATTGCCCCTCTTAATTGGAAAGTGGTCCGTAATATGTTTGGCACTATATCAATAGCATTATTATTATTATTATTATAATTATCATTATTAAGCAGGAACATTATACTTAACGGTCTCTGGCTCTGCAGAAGTCCGTGTTCGGGGTCCATGCCCGAACACTAGTGGTTCGGTACGGACCCATCACTAACGATTAGGGCTAAATCATGATATTTAATATGTCTTCAGCTATATTATGGCTATAATCCCTTATGATCAATCAACTAAACATGTAATGGCTTTTGTGACTATCATTCCCTGCTTTTGAGATGTCATAGAGATTGTTATGTTCTACTACTGATCACATTCCACTTTCCTCTTTTTCTGCATTACCACTTTATGCCTTTTAATAGATTCTTTGCTCTATTACCCATATAGTATATAGACACTCACATATCTATCTATAAGTAACCAATGGAATGTTAGTGCGATGCCCACCAGGGCCGGGGGGCACTTGGTAGCCGGGCCGGTCAACTTTCTTGGGGAGGTCACGGTGGCTGCGACCCATCTCTGTGACCCTGGCCGTACAGTAAAGGGGGGTATTTACAGGGGATGAACATGACGCCACCTGTGATGTTCGACTAGGAATGGCTGACATTGCAGATTAGGACCACTGGGGCAGATGACAGTGCAGCCAGGATGGTATCGCTCCCCACAGGTGGAGCAGGGCCCCAGGGCAGATGCAACAGTCAATAGCAGGGACAGGGCTCTAGATGGTGACATGGTGCAGAAGGAGCAGACAATTCATGAAGTTCTTTACTTTTTTACTTGCTGATCAAGCAAGGTTACCCAGCATGGTGCTGTGCTCCTCCAGATTGAGGCCAGGTCAACTCCCAGGAGATTAGGATCACTCTGCCAAGACACCTTTCGTGGGCCTTCCCAGGTTGCTCTCTCCCTGCTCTGGATCACTCACCTCACCTGCCCTGAACCTTCGTGAACAGGGTCCAAACTGGTGGCCGCAAAACTTGTCGGGTGACAGGCAATACACCCCCTGACCTCAGTTCTAGCCACCGTCCTGCGTATTTTCCACGGATGGTAACCACTGCTCCTGCAGATGCAGTGGCCTCCGATTTTCCAGGTGGAACCTTAACGTGTCCACAAAAGATCAGGGCCGTTCCCCACTGGCAACCAGTTCCTCTGACCAACTCAGGAGGCGGTCCCTTGTCCTTGAAGCAGCTCATCCATGGGGGCATTTCACACCCCCTGCACCTCTGTACTGCCCATGTCCTCGCCGCCTCCGCTTGTGCCATTCTGAAATCCTTGTGCGTCCTTGTGTGGGTGACGCATGTGCAGAGCGAGGTCTCAGTGTATGCCCCGCTCCTGCTATGACATCCTCTCATTTCCCCGCCCTGCTCCGTGTTGTGCTATGGAGCAAGGCGGGGAAATGAGAGGACATCATAGAGGAAGGCGTGGCACGCACCTAGACCTCAACCTGCGCTTACATCACCCACACAAGGAAGCGCAAGGATTTCAGAATGGCACGAGCGGAGGCGGCAAGGACATGGGTGGTTTAGAGGCGCAGGGGGCGTGGAATGACCCTGTAGACAAGCTGCCTCAAGGACAAGGGCCCGCCTCCATGGAAAATTACTGTAAGTTTTTATAAGCCTATATATCGGGGTAAAAATCGGACAGCATCGGACCAATTTTGGCCCCCATGCAGCCCTATGGGCATCGGACCGAATCGGATGTGCACTAAATGGCATCCGATTTGGTCCGATCCGATTCTGTCCGATTTTGTCCGATTTTTTTATCGGTGCAAGTTAAATCAGACAAAATCGGATTGGTCCAAATTGGATGCCGTTTAGTGCACATCCGACCCGACCCGATGTTTTTAACATGGGGCCCTATGGAGCAGGGTCTGAGGAGACATCTGATGTATCCTCGGAACCAATTTTACTGTACTGAGCATGCTCAGTACAGTAAAACTGCTCCTAACTAGGAAAGCAGGGGTTAAAAAAAAAATATGTATGCTCTCCTGTCACCGAGGCTCCCGTCATCTCCCACACGGTCCCTGAGGCTCCCGGTGTCCTCGCGGTGTCCTCCTGGTGTCTCCCGTGTCTGCAGAGATCTTCTTCTTCTGAACAGGACCTGCCGTGACGTCACAGTTACGTGACTGCCGGTTACACCATGTTATCAGGGAGACACCGGGAGCACACCGCGAGGACACCGGGAGCCTGCAGGACCGTGCGGGAGACAGCGGGGGCCTCGGGGACAGGTGAGCAGACATTGTTTATTGTTTTTATCAGCCCGGAGGAGAGGGGGAGCAGAGGGGAGGACCGGGGGAGCAAAAGGAGAGGACCGGGGGAGAAGTGGGGAGGCCCAGGGAAGCAGAGGAGAGGACCAGGGGAGAAGTGAGAGGACAGTTCTGAATGGACGTGTTGTTCAAGTAATTTTGAGGTGAAGGGGAGAAGATATATGGTGTGATAGTTAGAAACAGATGATGAGTCAAGGGAGGGTCTTTGAGGATGAGTGTGATCAAGGCATGTTTGAAGGACGAGGGGAAGACGCTAGAAGTAAGTGATAAGTTGAAGAGATGGGTTAGGATTGGGATGAAGACTGAGGTGAGGGTGGGAATGAGGTGGGAAGGGAGTGGGTCGTCGGCGCTGGTGGTAAGGTGTGACTATGACAGAAGGGAGGAGAGCTGATGATACACCTCAGGGCCATGGAGTACTCGGAACTGGGCTGTTAAGTAGTTCTGGGGAGTCAAAGAGGTCGAGATCCAGCTTCCATGACCCTGGGTTAAGTTGTTAAGGGAGTTCTTGGCTTGATAAGGAAGGGGGTGATGATAGGGATAGAATTTATAGGGGTGCTTACCCTGAACCCCAGGTTTAGATCTCCCCCTTCAGACCTGGAGGCTGGAAGGTGTTGTGTGCGGTTTCTGTCTGGTGTGGAGATACCCTCTGTTGCTCTCAAGTGTGACACTACCACCCGGGGGCGATAATGACACTGTGGCACTTGGACCCTGGGGTGCTACACTGATCTTCAGCTATGGGGGAGAAGCAGCTTATGGAAGGAGAGGGCAATGTAGGTGAGACGGGAAGCTGTGGGGACAGTGGGTCAAAGCTGTCTCTGATTTTATCGATCTTCTGCTTGAAGAAGGAGGCAAAGTCTTCAGCAAAGATAAGGGGAGAGGGCAAGGGAGTGGGCAGATGAAGTAAATAATTGAACGTTTTAAAAAGCTGTTTGGGATTGTGGGACAGGGAGGTTATTAGGGATGAGAAGAAGGCTTGTTTTGCGGCAGTGAGTGTGGACATGAAGTTGTTGAGGGACTGCTTAAACAACGCAAAGTGCTCAGTGGAGTGAGATTTCTTCCATCTCCTCTTGGCATCTCCTCTCGGCATACAATGTGCAAAGCTCATGCTTCTGGAGAAATGCAACTTGTAAATTAAACAGGCTTTGTTACTACAGAAATGCCAAACATGTGGACACTATATGTGGTTTTGGCACACTGTGGGGCTCAGAAGGGTGAATGCATTTGGGATGGAGTCATAGTTCTTTTCCAGATCCTTTTTGCTTCCAGTAACATAAAAATCCCCTATATTTCTGTTTCTACTGGGTTCTCAGAGGCAGGGATCCAGCTACTCCCGGGTAGTGGGATGTGGTGTAAAATCCACGTAACATCATCAGGGCTGGAGGCCAAATGTATCTTCCCCGATGGTTTGGATCCTTGCATTGACTGTACCTGCTTTGGTTAGCTCAGCCATACCCTTGGTCAGCTGCTGCACTTACAGTTGTAAGGCATCAGGGATAACAGTTTCTAAAGTCTGTGCACTGGCCTCCACTGTGGCCAAGGAACAGGGTGCCACCTCCGGGTGGTACATTAGAGCCAATTGCTGGGGTGGTGCTGCGCTACTGGCTGTTGGTTCTGCACCCCAATTGTCTTTAAAATGAAAGACGCTCAAAGACATAGCAGATGGTGAGATATGTAGCCTGAAAGTCAAAAGTTGAAAACAAAGTTCCCCTTTTGCTCCTCATTGTCTAATACAGTGGTATAAAGAAAGAAATATAAACACATTATGAGATCAATTTAAGCAATTTCAAATACATGATATCAAGTGATAGTACAGTACATTGTCCGCAATATAATTATTTTAAGATGCAACATATAATAATGGGCTAAATTGTCATAGAATTATGAAAAGAGAACTATAGCATATATAACACACGTTTCGCTCAGCTTTATTAGGGCGTGTGTATAGGATAAAGAAAATTAATTAGATATTTATAGAGTGATTGTCATATCAGTATGGGATATAATTGATATCATTGTTAAGCTCTCCCAATAACTAATAAATGCTGCTCAAAAAAATAAAGAGAACACTTCAACGTTACATTATGTTGTTAAATGTTCCCTTTATTTTTTTTGGGCAGTATATTTAATGATCAGCTGTATACAGAAATCTCATACCATATAGTTGGTGCCAGATACATTGACAGCAGCTTTTGGTTTTAAAACAAATAACTCTTACTTTATACAAAGACTGAATATATAGACATTCAGATCCTCCTGGAAACATGGATCAGGGCTAAAAACAAATCCCTGCTGCCTGTAGAGGATCCACCTCACTTGGCGTGCATGGAATTGATACTGGATATGTTTGTAGTGATGACTCCATGATATTGCTGTGCTTTTTGGTTGGTATCCGTGCTTAACCCTGAACCATCATATTAGTGAGAACATTCCTTTTTCACGTATTTTATCATTGCTACTACTGAATTTATTGGGCACTATATGTCAGTGTTATTTGGGTATGGTACAGTACTGTATATTGGTATTCTGTGGTTGGTAATATTTTGCTGGTATTTTGTGAGCATTTTGTGCATTATTTTGTTTGTAATACTTGGGCGTGGTAAATTGGTATTATTAAGGGACTGTATATTAGTATTATTTGGCATTCTATGTTTATATTTGCATTGTTGATATTATATGGACACTGTACATCAGATATATTTTATTTGTAATATTTGAGCACTGTACATTGGTATTTGATTGATTGTACCAGGTTTTAGAATACAACCTTGAGTCCATTGTTCTTCAAGGGGCAGCAACTTGCACAAGCACATCACTAAAGCTTGCTGATAGGATACATTTCAAACAAAGGCTTGTTTTTTTGATAAGGGAGAATGACGGCCTATGTTGAGCTTTAGGCAAATTGATGGGATTTTTTGCTCCATATTCTCGCACTGTATGTTGTTGTAAATTGCTTCAATGTATATAAAAGAGCTAATAAAGTCTTTTGAAGCAGCAGTTGATGTCACTATTCACCTGTGTCAACAGATATGGACAACTGGTACAGGCCCCATGGTCTGGACAAGATGACTGTTAATTCCTATTCTGAAGAAGGGATATACTACCGACTGTGGAAACTTTCAGACTATTGCGCTCATACCTCATGCCAGCAAAATAGTTCTGAGTATCCTACAAAGACAGCTACAGCCTTAGGCTAGGGTCCGATTTGCGTCAGCCCTCACCCTGCCGGATCCTTGAAAAACTAAGTCCCTGGCAGGCTGAGCGCATAGTGTTAACATAATGTAATGCTATGTGCTGCCTGCCTGTGCATGTCTACGGCAACCTGATGATTTCCACAGCCGCCGGCTCCACAGAGAATCCCCATATATGCGCTATTGCAGAGCGCACAGGAAACACGGTTTGCAGCATTTTCCTGTGTGCTCTTCAATAGTGCATATCCGATGCTTGTGAGTGGAGCCGGCGGCCGCGATAAACATCAGGTTGCCATAGATATGCATTGTCAGGCAGTGCATAGCGTTACATTACGTTAACGCTATGTGCTCAGCCTGCCAGGGACTAAGTTTTTCACGGATCTGGTAGAGTGATGGCAGATGCAAGTCAGACCCTAGCCTTACTTTGACAAAGAGTTGCTAGAGGAACAAGCAGGATTCAGAAAAGGCAGAGGAACAAGAGATGTAATTGCTAACATAATATAGATAATGGAAAAAGCCAAAGCATACAACAAAGACTACTTTTGCTTAATCAAATACAACAAAGACTTTGACTGTGTTTACCACGAAAAACTTTGGATTGCCATGAAGGATATGGGTGTGCCACGCCACCTGATCAGCCTTATTAGAAACCCTTACATCGACCAAGAAGCAACAGTCCGAACGGAACACGGTGACACGGTCTGGTTCAAAGTAGAGCGAGGTGTCAGACAAGGCGGCATCCTGTCACCATTACTCTTCAATTTATATGCAGAAGCCATTTTCAGGAAGGCTGGACTTGCCAAAAAAGAAGGAATCAAAATTGCTGGACAAGTCATTAACAATCTTAAATATATGATGCAACATTAATAGCAACAAGCTTAGATGGAATGAACGACTTACAGTATTACGCAGTATCAAGATGGCAAGTTTGAACATAAGACTCCTACTCAATACAAAGAAGACATAGAAATGGCTACTAAAGGACCAGGACCCATTGGAGATGGAATGGTGCTTTAATTACATTTTGTGGTTTTTGGATAGTATATAAATCCGGAAATATATTTTACATTTGTTTTATCATCTACTTATATAATCGGGAGTTGGGCACTGTAGCCCAATCCCAACATGCTTTGCGCGGGACTGCGAGTGATGACGCGCAGCGTCATCACGAGCCGCAGACCCGCACTACTCTAAAAAAAATAAAATCCTCACCTCTACCCGAGCCCGCGCTGTCTCCCGCCCTCTCCCGCCGTCTTCTGCCGTGTTCCGCTAGGCTCCCGGTGGCTGTGCAGCCTCCCGGTGCCTCCAGTGATCTTCTATCTACTGAGACTGAAGGACCTGTGGTGATGTCAGAGTCACGTGACACCACCTTACTCCAGGCAAATCGCGGGTCACGTGACTCTGACATCACCACAGGTCCTTCAGTCTCAGTAGATAGAAGATCACTCCACACACCGGGAGCCTGCACAGCCACCGGGAGCCTAGCGGAACACGGCAGAAGACGGCGGAACACGGCAGAAGACGGCGGGGGCTCGGGGTGAGGTGAGCATAATCTTTTTTTTTTTTTTTTAACCCCTGCCTTGCACCAGCGCACCACAGACACCTGTATACTCCACCACCACACACGCCTCTACACTCTGCCACCACCACACACGCCTGTATACTCCACCACCACACACGCCTGTATACTCTGCCACCACACACGCCTGTACACTCTGCCACCACACACGCCTGTACACTCTGCCGCCACCACCACACACGCCTGTACACTCTGCCGCCACCACCACACACGCCTGTACACTCTGCCGCCACCACACACGCCTGTACACTCTGCCGCCACCACACACGCCTGTACACTCCACCACACACGCCTGTACACTCTGCCGCCACCACCACACACGACTCTACACTCTGCCACCACCACACACGCCTGTACACTCTGCCACCACCACACACGCCTGTACACTCTGCCGCCACCACCACACACGCCTGTACACTCTGCCGCCACCACACACGCCTGTACACTCTGCCGCCACCACACACGCCTGTACACTCTGCCACCACCACACACGCCTGTACACTCTGCCGCCACCACACACGCCTGTACACTCTGCCACCACCACACACGCCTGTACACTCTGCCGCCACCACACACACGCCTGTACACTCTGCCACCACCACACACGCCTGTACACTCTGCCGCCACCACACACGCCTCTACACTCTGCCGCCACCACACACGCCTCTACACTCTGCCGCCACCACACACGCCTGTACACTCTGCCGCCACCACACACGCCTGTACACTCTGCCGCCACCACACACGCCTGTACACTCTGCCACCACCACACACGCCTGTACACTCTGCCGCCACCACCACACACGCCTGTACACTCTGCCACCACCACACACGCCTGTACACTCTGCCGCCACCACCACACACGCCTGTACACTCTGCCACCACCACACACGCCTGTACACTCTGCCGCCACCACACACGCCTCTACACTCTGCCGCCACCACACACGCCTCTACACTCTGCCGCCACCACACACGCCTGTACACTCTGCCGCCACCACACACGCCTGTACACTCTGCCGCCACCACACACGCCTGTACACTCTGCCACCACCACACACGCCTCTACACTCTGCCGCCACCACACACGCCTGTACACTCTGCCACCACCACACACCCCTGTACACTCTGCCGCCACCACACACCCCTGTACACTCTGCCGCCACCACACACGCCTGTACACTCTGCCGCCACCACACACGCCTGTACACTCTGCCGCCACCACACACGCCTCTACACTCTGCCACCACCACACACGCCTGTACACTCTGCCACCACCACACACACCTGTACACTCTGCCGCCACCACAGACGCCTGTATACTCTGCCGCCACCACCACACCTGCCTGTATACTCTGCCACCACCACACACGCCTGTACACTCTGCCACCACCACACACGCCTCTACACTCTGCCCCCACCACCACACGCCTGTATACTCTGCCGCCACCACCACAGACACCTCTATACTCTGCCACCACACAGATGCCTGTATACTATGCCACCACAGACACCTATATACTCTGCCACCACCACCACACACACCTGTATACTCTGCCACCACCACCACACACGCCTGTATACTCCACTACCCACACACCCACCTGTATACTCTGCTACCCACAGAGTCACCTGTATAATCTCCTACCCTCAGAGCCGTCTGTATACTCTGCTACCCACAGAGCCCCCTGTATACTCTGCTACCCACTGGCCCGCCTGTATACACACAATTCATTTCACCCTGCTCCCGATGCAATTGCATCGGGCCTTTTTACTAGTATTGTTTTATAATGTACAAAATAATATGTTAATAGTGATGGAGTTAAACTCCTAGCTAATTCTGAGCAAAGAGGATTAGCTGATGTTCAGGATTATATGTTTCTGATTGTAGCAATCAATATTTTATCACAATCTCTAGATAGTCTTTATCCAAAAATGATATGCATGTACTAAAATAGTAAAATTCTGCATATAATCTCAAATGTATTCCCCATAGGATCGGAGCTCTCAACGAGGTCTGTTTCCTATTGACTTCTCAGAACTTGGAGGCAGAAATATTCTCACGGATGAAATGTTTCCAGTTCAATGTATGATGAAATCCAGCGAGCTGCTTGTTTCCAATCTATATTACAGTGTTTGATATAAATTGAAATAGTTGATGGACAACATCCTTCTCCCATTGGACATGTTTAAATGACAAAGTAAGACAAAATGTTGTTGAACATTTAGGAAAAAGTGATAATAGTGAGTTCCTAGGATTAGACAAAGGGCTTCATTTTTTATTACTTTATTTTGCAAGATTATAAAACTCACCCAAATTTAGAGAAGGAAAAAATAAAAAAATAATTTTTATTATTAAATGTGGTCCGTCTTTTGTGTATATAAACTCACCATGGGGGATTCGGTTTTGGTGGAGCAAGGTCACAAAAGGCAGGGTCAGTGATGCTTCCGGCACGGGAGTAGGGGGGTGTCATGCAGTGCGGTTCAGGTACTATTGATATCCCCAACTGTGGTACTGTATATATATTATCCCTCAACCTGAAACATGACCCCAATCCAAGTATGTATGATTCTAATCCTGGTATATATTTCCCCTACTTTGTACATGGCCCCCACCCTGGTATATTTGGCCTCTACAATGGAATATTTGGCCTCTACCCTGGTATATATGTTTTCCATATGGGTAAATGACCTCCACCATGGTATATATGGCCCCACCTTGGTAAATGCCCCCACCCTAGTACATGGTCTGCTTGGTCTGGTATATGACCAACAGCAGTGGTGGTGCAGTGGGGTCACAGGAGTAAATTAAGCTGCAGTACCAGTTAGGTGATTCTGTGGGTACAGGAGGAGGAGGTGTCACGGCAGAGCAGTTGGAGCGGCATTTATCTTTTAGCGGTGACATGATGGATGTAAGAATAATGGCTGCAGAGATCTCAATTTACACTCACAATGCTTCCGCATCCATTTTCCTGTGGTCTATCGCGTTGGAGGCAGTCGGTGCCCAGAGAGAGATCTCCGCTGTTCGAGATCTAATTCGGCACATGTGCTGCCTCTGTAGCTATGTTCCTTGTGTCCATCACATCACCGCTGGGAAATTAATGCAGCACAAACTGCTCCACTGTGGCACCCCCTCCTCCTGTGCTCTGACTCGCAGCATTGCATCACTTGCGCTGCAGCATTTTTCCTCCTGTGACCCCACTGCACCACTGCTGCCTATCCCCTCCCACCATGTAAGCTACTTTCGGATTTTAAGACACCCGGCCATTTTCCTCTCATTTTTGGGAGAAAAAAGAGCATCTTATAATCAGAAAAATATGTTATATTCTATCTTAGCTCCATTTAAATGAATTGGGATGAACTACAATATTAGGAACTGTCTGTGGAACCTGAATAAACGCTGAGAACAAGGTCAAAACAATCAGCCGGAAATGTATTATTGGATTTTTGTTTACACTCGTTTTCTGGTCTAAATATGAATTTGCAGAAATTTATGCTGACCATATTTTTACTCAAAAAATGCGGTGCCCATAGAACTACTGTAAATGGTATCAGGACCCTGGACAGCAGCCACTACACTACACAAATGGCGTAAGCACCACAGACAGCTCCTTATTAAGGATGCTGTTCTGTAATGTGCTTACGCACATTACGTAGGATAGTGATCCTGATGCAGGAGGCGGCGGCTTTAATACAGAAGTATAGTTAAATGCCGGCAATTGCCTGCGAGAGAGTTAACAGTACAATTAACCCCTCACATGCCGTCCTGTATGGACAGCAAATCTCTAGGGAGGGTGGGCACCCCTTAGAGAGATGTTGTCCACATGTATTCTGGACATTACCCCTTTGTTCATCCCTGCGGCAGCAGGGATGAACAAAGTATCCGGCAACCAGATTGCACATTCTGAGCAATCCGGTTGCCAGATTCCAGGTTAGGGACACATTTTGTGTCCAAAATGTGTGTAAAGGCAATTGCGGTTACCGCATCCAAATCTGGATGCGGGAACCGCAAGTACCCTTACAAGTGTGACCCTAGCCATAGATAGATTCTCAAAATCTTCTTCAAAACTGGCATCAAATAATGCACCATGGAGAAAGGGCCTTACAAGCAAACGATAGGGTCACATTCACAGAAAGCATCCCCCATATGCTGTGAGAGGACTGGGGACAGTATAACAAACAGTGTCATCACAAACATTATGCAGTTCAAACTCGAGGGGGTCACACACGGGCTATTCCACAAAATGTTAACTGCGCTACACTCCTGAAGTCTCACAATCCCAGCAAGATATAACTGTTACAGCTCGCACAATATCATGGTTATCGTGAGAGGGTGAGTGTTAGGGGCCCGTCACACTGAGCAATGCTCCAGCGATCCTGACAGCGATAACGACCTGGCCAGGATCGTTGGAGCGTCGCTACCTAGTCGGTGGGGAGCTGTCAAACAGGCAGATCTCCTCAGCGACCAGGGTCCAGGGAGCCATCTCCACATCGCTGGAAGCGGGAGGACGCTGGTAAATATGATAAACAGCAAGTATCTAGGCAGCGTGGGTAACTATGATACACAGTGGGTATCTAGGCAGCGCGCGCTGCCTAGATACCCGCTGTTTATCATAGTTACCTGCGTCCTCCCTGCTTAGCACTGGTAACCATGATAAACACTGGGTATCTAGGCAACACGCGCTGCCTAGATACCCGGTGTTTACCATGGTTTCCGGCCTATGAGGTCACTGGTCGTTGGTCTCTTGCTGTCACACCAGAGATGCGTGCTGACCAGCGGGAGACCAAGGACCAAAAAATTATCCTGAACCATGTGCAGCGATCAGCAACCTCACAGCAGGGGCCTGATCACTGCTATATGTCACACATAGCAACATTACTCAGGTCGCTGTTACGTCACAAAACCTGTGACGTATCAGCGATCTCGCTAGCAATCTCATTATGTGTGACGAGGACTTTACAGGCACTGATACCATTGAGGTTATCTCAGGTCACACAGCAGGATTCACTGTGTAACCTGAAACAACAGGTAAGTCATGGCTTGTCACACTGCTGGGAGCCATGCAGTGCCGCTGTCCCACCTTATGGGGGATACAGTCCATAATCTTGCATACCCCCATATGCTGGGACTACTTTAGCATTTGTTTGGATTTCATTTTTTCTGTTTGTTTATTTTTTCTAATTTTTTTTATATCCTTTTTTGGTGGGGTTGGGTGGATGGGGAAACTTTAAAGAAATGGAATTTAATTTAAAATATGTTAAAAGAATTTCTTGGTTTTAATTTTGAAATAAAATTTTTATTGGTGTGGTTATTTGTTATTTGAATAATAATATCGGGTATCTGATTAACTCCTCGACATTACTTACCTCTGGGCTTGCTATCAACTACCATTAATCCCTTATTATCCAGTTTGCCACCACAGCACCAGGGCAACTGGAAGAGCATGGTCATCGCCAGTTTTAGCATCTCTCATGAAGACACCAATTCTCTGGTGGCTGCAGGCTGCATTTTTCAGTGAGGGGGGTTCAGAACGCTTAGGTCTCATCATGCTGAGAACTCCAGCCTCCAGCTGCCTGGGTTACCTTGACTAGCAATCAAAAATACAGTGAAGCGTATAGGCATTTTTAGAATTTTTTATTTAGTTTTACAGTAAACTCACTTCAGTACTGTCATACTGGCAACCAATCACAGATGCTGGCAGAGAGGGTGGCAAGGTTACGTCTGGCTTTAACCAATCAAAGGGGAAAAAGCAGTCAATATGTCTTAGGTTCATGAGCGGGCCTGGAAGCAAGGCGACAGCAGTGCTGAAGCTTGGTAAGTAATAATGTAGGTAGAAAATATCTGTCCTAAACAAATGGGACTCCACTGTAAAATGGTTTGAGCTATGTTTGGAAGCTTTTGGGCCCCTTTGAAGGTGTATTCTAGGCCCTTGACCTTGCCTCTCACTGAATTGAGTGTGGTTCGCAAGTTTGACAAACTGTTCAGCAAACAGAGATAAACCCAAACTTCAAAAGGTTGGCTCATCTCTAATAGATATGGTAGGAAGAAAGTAAGAAGACCTGAGGAAGACTGGTCGACAGAGGAAATATTCACATGATAAACATTATGGCAACAGGAGAAAACCTCACTCTTGTCCCAGTCTAAATACAATACTTTTTTTGCTCTAATACTTGTACACTTGTACATAAGATTATGTGGAGCTGCTTATGTGTTTGTTTTTTTTCTGCCATTGAATGAACCCAGGACATTAAAGTTAACCATAAACTCTGAGTACATTGTGCCTCCCTGATAAGCAGCATGGGAATATTTTTAAATGATTTAGCAATGTTGTAAAAATGTTATCAGGGCTGACCATGAGATCATCAATCATTTCAGAAGTCTATCTGATGTCACTGGACGTCTGGCTCTGGATATTTCATATGGTAAATCACATGTATGTCAAACTGAATTAAGCGGAACATTTCTTAGGCTCCGGTCTGAAGACTTTACGATCAACTTTTTGGAACGGCTTCTCTTCTACACTCAGTCCAAATAAACCCAAGACGTGTTCTCACGGGTTTCTTAAATTAATGAGAATTGTTGATCATGAAATAAGTATTTTCACCGCTATCATAGTTTATGTTCTTAAACTCTTTAGGCTTGTCATAAGAAAAAGGAAAAGATGAGATAACAGTCCACATGCAATAATAAGGGATGGGACTGTATAGTTAAATGAAATGCATTTAGTTTCCTCTTAATTGAGATATGATTTAATTATTGCACATATCATTGCCTACTTAATCTAGTATAAAATGTGCTGTTTACAATTATCTGCAAAGTAATTTGAAACATCCACAGCAGGAACACAACAGGATCGTCCAGGACTGAGAAATACAAGATAACGTTAGGAATTTCGATGTATTAGGATCTTGGAAACATCTTTGCAATCTTTTTTATTTTAATGAAATTATTATGGGTTCTCTGAGGAGTCAAGAAAGTTCTACCATTATCGTATTAGGAAACCACACACCATTCATTATGTGATGGGGAATAGGGGAAAGTAATCATATGCTAATGTTATCAAATCTGTTATTAAATGTATCAAATTATTCTGCTAGTCATCATTATGCTGGACTGCTGTTTATTATAACACTATGATATGTCTTGTTCCTGTACTGTCTTCTGTTTGACCTATTGTAGCCCTTTCATTATAAAGTTAAAGGACAATTAAGTAGAGCAGATGTTTGTCGTTTAGTTGTGCTTTACATTATATTTCTAAGGCTGGCTTCACATTGCGGGTCAGATCCGATCCGAGGCTGTTAGGATGAACCTGAGAGCCCCGGACTGCATCAGCGCACAGAACCTGGATTGGGGTAATCCGGCCCCATAGGCTCCCATGTTAGGGAGCGCCGGATTGCCCCGGATCCGGGAGAATCCGAGACAATCCGGGAGTACCGTATATACTCGTGTATAAGCCGAGTTTTTCAGCCCAAAAATTGTGCTGAAAAGTCCCCCCCTCGGCTTATACACGAGTCATATGGTATGCTGTGGGGGGGGGGGCTGTGACCGGTGGCTGGAGGAGGCAGGAGGGGGCCGCAGTGACCGCAGCGGTCACGTGGGGCCGCCTCATTAGTGCAATGAATATGCACGGCATCCCCCCGCCCATCAGCGGCGGGGGGATGCCGTGCATATTGCAATACACAGCCCCCCTCCTTATTATGGGTCCCCCAGCAGAAATAAACAGCCCCCCCCTCCTTATCACGTCCCCCCCAGGCTGCGGCAGCTGTGAAAATAACAAACACTTTATACATCACCTTCCGACGCAGCTCCTCCGGTCCCGGCTCCTCCGCTCGCTGGCGTCTTCTTCCTTCTGGTGCCGGTGTCATGTGACCGGGCGCAGGAGATGACGTCATTCCTGCGCGCGGTCACAGAAGCCGACACAAGAAGAAGAAGACGCCGGCGAGCGGAGGAGCCGGGACCGGAGGAGCTGCGTCGGAAGGTGATGTATAAAGTGTTTGTTATTTTCACAGCTGCCGCAGCCTGGGGGGGACGTGATAAGGAGGGGGGGCTGTTTATTTCTGCTGGGGGACCCATAATAAGGAGGGGGGCTGTTTACTACCACTGGGGCTGCATATACTACCACTGGGGCTGTTTACTACCACTGGGGCTGTTTACTACCACTGGGGCTGCATATACTACCACTGGGGCTGTTTACTACCACTGGGGCTGCATATACTACCACTGGGGCTGTTTACTACCACTGGGGCTGCATATACTACCACTGGGGCTGTATATACTACCACTGGGGCTGTATATACTACCACTGGGGCTGCATATACTACCACTGGGGCTGCATATACTACCACTGGGGCTGCATATACTACCACTGGGGCTGTTTACTACCACTGGGGCTGTATATACTACCACTGGGGCTGCATATACTACCACAGGGGCTGTTTACTACCACTGGGGCTGCATATACTACCACTGGGGCTGTTTACTACCATTGGGGCTGTTTACTACCACTGGGGCTGCATATACTACCACTGGGGCTGTATATACTACCACTGGGGCTGCATATACTACCACTGGGGCTGCATATACTACCACTGGGGCTGTATATACTACCACTGGGGCTGCATATACTACCACTGGGGCTGTATACTACCACTGGGGCTGCATATACTACCACTGGGGCTGTTTACTACCACTGGGGCTGCATATACTACCACTGGGGCTGCATATACTACCACTGGGGCTGTTTACTACCACTGGGGCTGCATATACTACCACTGGGGCTGTATATACTACCACTGGGGCTGCATATACTACCACTGGGGCTGTATATACTACTGGGGCTGCATGTATACTACCACTGGGGCTGCTGCTGTATACTACCACTGGGGCTGCTGTATATACCTCTGGGGCTGCTATATACCACACTGCTGGGGGCTGTATACCTGTGCTGGGGTCCACCCTCGGCTTATACACGAGTCAATAGATTTTCCCAGGTTTTGGGGGCAAAAGTAGGGGGGTCGGCTTATACACGGGTCGGCTTATACACGAGTATATACGGTAGGCAATTAGAGGAGATATTCTCCTCTCGGACACAAAAACGTTGTAAGCAACATTTTTGTGTCCGTGAGGGAATACTGAATTCTCCCGGATTGTCCCGGACAGATAGAAATCGGATGGCAGAGAGCTGCCATCCGGCTTCTATCTGGCCCCATAGTATACTATGGGGCCAAAATCCGGTCCGGGGCTGTCCGGTTTATACGGACAGACTCGGATCGGATGAGACCCGCTATGTGAAGGCAGCCTAAGTCTTTGTCTTCATTTATGAGACTTAAAGGAATTGTTGTTCCATATCAGAAAATATCTGCCCCAGCTGAATCTTGATAAGACATAACAAAGTGCATTTTACTCACTTTTCCCGGATCCACCTGCGAGTGTCAGTCGGTGCTCCCAGTGTCTACGTGACATCGACAGAGTGGCAGCCGATACTAGACACAGGGAACAGTGGCATAGACTAACCGGTGGACCTGGGAAAGGGAACTATAGCAGGGTTTGTTATGCCTCAACAAACTGCAGCCAGGGGAGATTGTTATCTGAAAGAGGACAACCCCTTTAATTACTGTAGAAATTAAAAGTTTTACAACTTTTAAATATATTTTATACTTTAATACAATTTTGAAGATAATTGTTGTCTACTACTGAATAAGAATAAGCAAATCATAGATCTAGCTCTGCAACCGAACCACAATCAATACACATTATGGATCTAAACATCATGTTTGTTATAAATATAGAGTAAAGACCAAAAGTTTGGACACACCTTCTCATTCAAAGAGTTTTCTGTATTTTCATGACTATGAAAATTGTAGATTCCCATTGAAGGCATCAAAACTATGAATTAACACATGTGGAATTATATACTTAACAAAAAAGTGTGAAACAACTGAAAATATGTCTTATATTCTAGGTTCTTCAAAGTAGCGACCTTTTGCTTTGATTACTGCTTTGCACACTCTTTGCATTCTCTTGATAAGCTTCAAGAGGTAGTCACCGGAAATGGTCTTCCAACAGTCTTGAAGGAGTTCCCAGAGATGCTTAGCACTTGTTGGCCCTTTTGCCTTCACTCTGTGGTCCAGCTCACCCCAAACCATCTCGATTGGGTTCAGGTCTGGTGACTGTAGAGGCCAGGTCAACTGGCGTAGCACCCCATCACCATCACACGTCCTCCTCCATGCTTCACAGTGGGAACCAGGCATGTAGAGTCCATCCATACACCTTTTCTGCGTCGCACAAAGACACGGTGGTTGGAACCAAAGATCTCAAATTTGGACTTATCAGACCACGCACAGATTTCCACTGGTCTAATGTCCATTCCTTGTATTCTTTAGCCCAAACAAGTCTCTTATGCTTGTTGCCTGTGCCTAGCAGTGGTTTCCTAGCAGCTGTTTATCCATGAAGGCCTGCTGCACAAAGTCTCCTCTTAACAGTTGTTGTAGAGATGTGTCTGCTGCTAAAACTCTGTGTGGCATTGACCTGGTCTCTAATCTGAGCTGCTGTTAACCTGTGATTTCTGAGGCTGGTGACTCGGATGAACTTATCCTCCACAGCAGAGGTGACTCTTGGTCTTCCTTTCCTGGGGAGGTCCTCATGCAAGCCAGCTTCTTTGTAGCGCTTGATGGTTTTTGCAACTGTACTTGGAGACACTTTCAAAGGTTTTCCAATTTTTCGGACTGACTGACCTTCATTTCTTAAAGTAATAATGGCCACTCATTCTTTACTTAGCTGCTTTTTTCTTGCCATAATACAAATTCTAACAGTCTATTCAGTAGGACTATCAGGTGTGTATCCACCAGACTTCTGCACAACACATCTGATGGTCCCAACCCCATTTATAATAATAAGCAAAAAGAAATGACTCACGCTTAGGGGTTCCACAAGTGCAATGCTGATAGACAAAAAGAAATGAAAAGCTGCACTCACCGAATGTTTTCCAGCTCCAGTTATTTATTAATTCCACTGGAAATGACATTTGTGCGGGGAGAGGGAGCGAGAGGGAGAGAGAGGCAGCCGACGATGGCACGCCGTTTTGCGGTATTACACAGGACCTGTTGGAGCTGTAATACTGCAAAACAGCATGCCGTCGTCCGCTGCCTCTCACTCCCTCTCCCAGCACAAATGTAATTTCCAGCGGAAATGTAATAATTTAACAGGAGCTGGAATAAACATTTGGTGAGTGCATGCTTTTTCATTTCTTTTTGTCTATCTGCATTTTGCACTTATGGAACACCCATTAAATGCAACTTGGATCCGCAGATGACACAAGAGACTCATAGGACTTGACCAAAAACAGGTCACAAGGCTAGAGAAACGTGCAATGTGTTTGGTAACCAATTTTGCAACCTCTTTCATATGAATAACCGTATATGTTTACATGTACATTTATATTGTTCAAATCTGATAGCTTCTTTGACACAAATACCTTTTTCTATTCTAAAGACGTCTCTACACAATAGATGACACCCACTCATCCTATAATTGCATGAAATATGGAAGTTGTGCTCTTGCAGCATTGGTTGTTCTATCAGACTATTAAAGTTAAATTGTGGAGCACTTGACTATCATTATTAATTCAATAGTACACATTCTGGTGCTGTAAAACCCTGTTAAATCTCATGATGTAATGTCAGCGATTTGTCTTCTGTGAAATTGTGAGTTAAGGAGTGGAGAGAGTACAAAAGATTGTACAATCCTGACTCATATATAATGCTCAACTGCCAGATTACACTAATAATGGTTAGAATTAACATAAATCAGTTATTTACTAACTGCTCTTACAAGTACCATTCGTCAAGGGCAATACATCATGCCTGAGGAGCAAGCTCTCCCTCCTACACTTTCATAAAGCTTCACTGCCATCCGACGCTTCATCACTCCTCATTCAATCATGTGGGTGTGACGTTACATAAGGTCCTGCACTAACCAGGAGTCTTCTTTCTGTGCAGAGAGCAGGAGGGCAGACTTGTGTAATAGGTCTGGCTGTGACATCATGCCCATGTGATTGAAGGAGGAATGAGGAACTGTTGAGTGGCGCTGAAGATTTCTGAGATGGAGGAGGAAGAGCTGCTCAATCATGCATGACATATTGACCCCTATGGGAGTGGGAACTGATCATAAGCAGTTAGAGAATAACTGATTTATATTAATTCTAAAAATTATACTAGTGTAAGAGGCAGATTAACATTATAGTGTAGGAGTGCTGGGACCACACAAAAAAATATCTCCCTGAAGTTACCCTTTAAATAAACGCCCTGTAGTAGGAGGTAACTGGCAACAGAACCTGATTTTTTAGATTGACTTATTGGATCTTCTTTACATGATATTTGAAAACCAAACATTATCTGAAAAATTAACTTTTATTTAATTTTTAATGCAAACAGTCATGGCTGAAAGTGTTGGAACCTTGAAATTGTTCCGGAACATAAAGCATTTCTCCTGGAAAACCTTTGCAATTACAGATGTTTTGTCATGCACATGTTTATTTCCTTTTTGTGTATTGGAACAACACAAAAAATACAGAGGAAAAAAGGTACATTTTACATAATTATACACAAAACTCCAAAAATGGGCCTGACAAAATTGTTGACTCAATCCTTGCATTGTGTCCAGGACTGTGGATTCAGTAAGTCAAACCACCGACTCCGACTCCTGAATTTCCCTGACTCCGACTCCTTTATATATGGCTCATGTTTGAGTGATAAATTTATTGTAGTACAATGGTAACATCAGGCTTTAATCATTATCATGATACAATAATCAAGATATTTATATAGAACATAATAATAATCTTTATTTATATAGCGCCAACATATTCCGCAGCGCTTCACAATTCAGAGGTTCATATTCAAATGATCATAAGAAACAGTTATCAGAAAATACAATACAATCCAGAATATAATACAATACAAATACAGTAATTAAAGCAAAATAATGATAACCCTGCTCATAAGAGGCTACAATCTAACAATGAGGAGGGGGTGGCACAAAGCACAGATGCTAATTTACATTGATGGTATAGTCAACTTTAGGAAATGGGGAACAGATAGGAGCAGCATAAGTGGCCACCAACCATTATTTGTGATGCATGTGAGACAGTTGGAGCTGATAGGCTATGTCTAGATGACTTTGACTTTGATGATTGGCCGCACTAAAAAGATGTGTTTTAGGGATCGCCTGAAAACTATGTAAGTTGTGGATAGACCTAATTGCTTGGGGTAGAGCAATTCAAGAGAATTGGTGCAGCTCGGGAGCTGGGAGTGGTAGGTTCGGATTAATGCAGAAGTTAGTCTAAAGTCACTTCCAGAGCAAAGAGAACGGGCGGGGTGATAGACAGAGATGAGGGAGGAGATGTAGGGAGGTGCTGCACTGTGAAGAGCTTTGTGGGTAAGAACACGCAGTTGGAATTGGATCCTATAGTGTATAGGCAGCCAGAGCAATGACTCGCATAGAGCGGAAGCATCCGAATAATGGTTAGCCAGACCGGTGATCCTGGCTGCTGCATTAAGGATGGATTGGAGAGGAGAGAGTGTAGTGCGGTGATAGTAAATTAAAAGAGAATTACAATAGTCAAGGCAGGAGTGAATTATGGCCATAGTGAGGGTTTTTTGTGGTTTCCAAAGACAAGAACATAATAATTCATAATAATATTTAGCATATTGTGCATTGAACTACTGTACCCAATGTATTATATATTTTCGGAGTCAGTCCATTTTCCACCGACTCCAACTCAGACTTCACCAAAATGGGCTCCGACTCCGACTTCACGACTCCGACACCGACTCCACAGCCCTGATCGTGTCTGTGTGTGCCACAGTAAGCATGGAGAACATAAAAAGAAAAAAAGAACTATCTGAGGACTTCAGAACCAAAATTGTTGAAAAACATCAATAACCTCAAGGTTCCAAGTCCATCTTCAGAAATCTTGAAGTTCCTTTGTCCATGGTGCACAACATAATTGTAAAGCCAGCCACAGCATCAGTGTCTCCATGGCAGGAAGTCTGGTGTACTTAACCCTCTGGCATCTGCCCGATCTCCATCTCCTGCTTCCGGTTTCCAAGGTCTGCACAAGCCGCGCAGGTGTTCCGGGAGAGCACGTCTCAAATAGCAAGCATGCCCTACCCAGAAGTGCTTATCAGCCTAACTTGTGCCTGTGTATTAGTACCTGCGAGTACCATACGTATCTGAATCAGCCATGTTGCTGTACCCTCTGCACCTGTCTAAACCAGCCGTATTGGTGTTCCAATTGCACCAATTTAAATCAGTGACTCTGCTGTACCCTTTGCACGAGTCTGAACCTGCTACACCATCTGCACCATCCAGAAACAGCCATGCTGATATACCCACTGAACCAGCCTGAACCAGGTGTGCTGTCATACTTACTACACCTGTTATACTTGCTGCACCAGCCAAACAGTCTTTATCTGATAGCACCAGCATCAGTACATGCCAGAAGCCATGTCTGTGCCTGCAACCTCAATCCCTGGGGCCAGCTGTCAATATACCAAGATCCCCTGGAGTAGCATTAGGTGGCTACCTTCCAGCGCAAGACTAACCTGACCATCAAAGGCTCTAGTAGATGAAAGAGGATAGTGCGGTGTATTAGGTGTGATCCACCTGATGAAGATAGCAGGGGCTATCGTAACGCGTAATGGCGTCAGAGAGCAATTGTAATTTAATTAATAATATAGGTTGGTAAACATTCTTAAGCCTCCTTGTTGCCTTAGCGCTCCCTAATACACCGCACTATCCTCTTTCATCCACTTGGCAATCTCCCTCCGGGGAGAGTGGTGGGGTAGCAGCTGTGGGCAGTCAAGATCCCGATAGGACCTTACTGTGAATCGTTGCTGGTTCCCTGAACACTAACAGGACCTGCGGGATGTCATACGGTGATGCCCCCTTGATCACGTGGCCGGTCACCTGACCATCGTAGGAGGATCAAGTCCTGGACGGCGGTTCCCATGGCATTTGTTTGCCTCACCAACAGCCTACACTCGAGTTGTGCAGAGAAATAGCACAACTCTCCCAAGTGAGCGCAAATCTATCTACCTAATTCTGATCCCCATTACGGTGCTTCATTATATGGCGCAATCCTTTCTTTATTTTACATGCATCAAATGCTGTAGTGAAGATGAGATAGTCGCTTAGTTACATCCCTTCAGGCCGAGATCAATACCGTGGCCCAATGGATCCACTCTCCTACGCTTGCACCCGCAAGCGCTACCATAATACAACCCATGGCACTGTATCTAACCTCCCTGAATGTGGATTGTAAGCCTGCATATGTTAGCCAAAATATAGATTAATACCTCATGTATATTATATTTTAATGCACATTTTTTTCATCTTTATGTAGGATTCAGCTAAGCCGAATCATGCATAAAGAAATTTTCCCTGCAATTATTTATGAGTATAATCACGGTTATATACAGTAAGATTTACCCATAGTGACCCATCGCAGCTTTCTTTTTTTGCACTGGAGAGCACTTGTTTATTTTATTTGGTAAGTTCAATCATTTTACCTATGTTCCTGAATGCTGTTCCCCAAGGCAATTATTATCATTTCCTGAGTCAGTCCTATTGCAGTTTTTTGTTTGACCAGAGGCATTGTTTGAGTAGACAGTTCATACACATCCCATTATGTGGCAGCTCACGACCCACTGGATAAAAATGTGTATTGGGAAACCTTAATTATACACAGCACATACAATATCACAGCTTTCACAACACCTAGCAAGAAATGATTTAAAGGGGAAAAAGAGAAGTCAGACATTATATAGAGAATTTATATAAACTGATCCATTTGTTGGTGAAAGATCGAAAAAGTTGGGATATTACGTCTTGTACCCATTAACTCCTTGACTCGCAGATATGCTTGCAAATACACTCAGTTTCCAAGAAGAACCTGCAAATCCCCTCAGTACATTACATACGGTGGCCAGTCTAAGAGCCCAGAACTGTTATGTGGCTTGACAAGAACAGACTGATTCTGAGCCAGAAAAGAATGTCTGTTTAACTATGACTTACCGTATATACTCATGTATAAGCCGAGTTTTTCAGCACAAAAAATGTGCTGAAAAGTCCCCCCTCGGCTTATACACGAGTATATACGGTAATAATAAAAAAATATATATATATACCCGGCTGTATACAGCCCTCCCCCCTGGTATACCGGGCCCCCCCTGTGGCAACCTGTAAAGGAAGCGATGATTATACTTATCGGGTCGCTGTCGCCGACGCCGCCGCTCTGTCACCGTCCGTCACCGCGCTCCTCCTGGTCTTCATGCTTCCTTCACCGTCGCACAGGAAATGACGTCATTTTCTGTGCGCCGGTGAAGGAAGCATGAAGACGGGAAGGAGCGCGGTGACGGACGGTGACAGAGCGGCGCCGTCGGCGTCGGCGACTGCGACCCGATAAGTATAATCATCGCTTCCTTTACAGGTTGCCACAGGGGGGGCCCGGTATACCAGGGGGGAGGGCTGTATACAGCCGGGTACCGCTGTATACAGCGGGGGCTGCTGTATACAGCGGGGGCTGCTGTATACCCTCTGGGGCTGCTAAATACCCCTCTGGGGCTGCTGTATACCCCTCTGGGGCTGCTGTATACCCCTCTGGGGCTGCTATATACCCCTCTGGGGCTGCTGTATACCCCTCTGGGGCTGCTGTATACAGCTCTGGGGCTGCTGTATACCCCTCTGGGGCTGCTGTATACCCCTCTGGGGCTGCTATATACCCCTCTGGGGCTGCTGTATACCCCTCTGGGGCTGCTATATACCCCTCTGGGGCTGCTATATACCCCTCTGGGGCTGCTGTATACCCCTCTGGGGCTGCTGTATACAGCTCTGGGGCTGCTGTATACAGCTCTGGGGCTGCTGTATACCCCTCTGGGGCTGCTATATACCCCTCTGGGGCTGCTGTATACCCCTCTGGGGCTGCTATATACCCCTCTGGGGCTGCTATATACCCCTCTGGGGCTGCTGTATACCCCTCTGGGGCTGCTGTATACCCCTCTGGGGCTGCTGTATACAGCTCTGGGGCTGCTGTATACAGCTCTGGGGCTGCTGTATACCCCTCTGGGGCTGCTGTATATACCACTTGGGAGGCTACTGTATACTACCACTGGGGAGGCTGCTGTATACTACCACTGGGGAGGCTGCTGTATACCACTGAGGGGGCCTGTATACCACACTGCTGGGGGCTGTATACCTGTGCTGGGGTCCACCCTCGGCTTATACACGAGTCAATAGGTTTTCCCAGGTTTTGGGGGCAAAAGTAGGGGGGTCGGCTTATACACGGGTCGGCTTATACACGAGTATATACGGTAAATAAACCCAAAACTACTCATCAAGTATCATCATGGATGCCTATGATTTCCCC
>JARQOC010000002.1:85934302-86146802 GCA_033576535.1 Allobates femoralis
AATTCTACACTTCAACCTCTGTTGTTTTTAGCAGCAGCTCTGTTTACTATGAGGGATTACTGTAAAAATGTCAGGCTTTTTTAAAGATATCTTTAATCTGCTAACAAAGTATGAATGCTAACTAAGGAAGTTAGTGCGACAGATGTCACCTCATTAGGCAGATTAAACACTTTATTCCTGAGCAATTAATGGGTTACAGCAGGTAGAATCTGCCTGGGGTCATTCTTTTTAAGTTATTTAAAATGAATAATGAAAGAAAGCTGTGCAGAGATCAGTTTATTATCACATGAATATTCTGTGTTTTGTATAATATTTAGAATAACTTCTCATTCCTTTATACAAATGGAATCATTTGCTCAATCATTCATTGCTGAAAGTAACCCCCCCCCCCAAAAAAAAAAAATGATTGGAATGAAAGTATATGCATGTAACGTATAGGTGCATGTTCACATAGGCAGCAAAACCCAAGAGAAAAAACAAAAATGAACAAATACCCATAAATAAATACATAAATTGCAATCATGCATGGAAATAAAAATAGGTTACTTGGTGACATTTTGTTTTATCAAAATAATATTACCAAGTACTCTATTTTAATTTCCATGCACTATTGCAATTTATTAGTTTTTGGGAGGGTATTTGTTCATTTTTGTTTCTTTCCTTGGGATTTTACATTTCTCACCAAGATTTCGCCACTTCTCATACCCATTGCACCTAACAGGAAGCTGCTGGCTCCTCTGAGAGGTAACACATGTGTCTGGACACCGGTGCTCAGTCTCCTGCAACCGAGGCATGGGGGCGATTGTAGCACCTGCGACCAGCCATGCTGTCAGGGAGGAGACTGGTGGTGTTTAAAGACACATGTCTGCCGTAGGGCATCAGCCACCTAGATCCATGTGATACACAGTGTCAGAACAGCCTATTGGTCACGCCCAAGCTATTAGACAAGGCAGGCTGCTCTGCACCAAATAGATGCATCACAAGTGACTGACGCCCCCCAGAGGGCCCAGCATCAACTACAAGCAGATAAAAAGGTGCAACAAATTCACTATAGATAAAAATATGAGGTGTTTGTAGGTATTTTGGTCCAAAATAACGTAAGCTCGTAACCCACCATCAAGGGCCCTCACGCTTACGAGTCCTAACCATATGTTTGTTTGGTAGGTAAACCACCAAAAATTTAAAGATTCACCGAAAATAGGACATAAAATATCAAAAAAACGCACCAAGATTTCGCCACTTTTCATACCCATTGCACCTAGCAGGAGGCGGCTGGCTCCTCTGAGAGGCAACACATGTGTCTGGACACGTAGACCTATGTGACTAACGCCCTATGGCAGCCTTGTGTCTTTAAACACCACCAGTCTCCTCCCTGACAGCATGGCTGGTCACAAATGCTACAATTGCCCACATGTCTGGGTTGCAGGAGACTGAGCATCAGTGTCCAGACACATATATTGTCTCTCAGAGGAGCCAGCAGCCTCCTGCTAGGTGCAATGGGTATGAAAAGTAGCGAAATCTTGGTGAGTTTTTTGAAATTTTATGTCCTATTTTCGGTGAATCTTTAAATATTTGGTGGTTTACCCACCAAACAAACATATGGTTAGGACTCGTAAACGTGAGGGCCCTTGACGGTGGGTTACGAGCTTACATTATTTTGGCCCAAAATACCTACAAACACCTCACATTTTAATCTATAGTGTTTTGTTGCATTTTTTATCTGCTTGCGATTGAGGCTGGGCCCTCTGGGGGACGTCAGTCACTTGTGATGCATGTATTTGATGCGGAGCAGCCCACCTTTGTCTAATAGCTTGTGCATGACCAATAGACTGCTCTGACACTGTGTATCACATAGACCTATGTGGCTGACGCCCTATGGCAGCCTTGTGTCTTTAAACAGCACCAGTCTCCTCCCTGACAGCATGGCTGGTCGCAGGTGCTACAATCGCCCCCATGCCTGGGTTGCAAGAGACTGAGCACCGGTGTCCAGACACATGTGTTACCTCTCAGAGGAGCCAGCAGCCTCCTGCTAGATGCAATGGGTATGAAAAGTGGCGAAATCTTGGTGAGTTTTTTTGAAATTTTATGTCCTATTTTCGGTGGATTTTTACATTTTTGTAAATATCTGCTGCGGAAACTTTTGGTATTGACAAGTTTCGTACTATAGTTCGGGAATGCGCAGAATTCACTGTCCTTCATGTATTTATATAGCATTTATGATTATTTCTGTCTTTAGGATTGAAGTGTAGAAGGGATTTGTTAATTCACTTGGAAGAAACAAGTTTAAGTACATTGACAGGTCCCTAGTGCACTTTTTGCCTGTTTTCTGCTAGATATCTTATGACTGTCAAATTGGATCTCGAAAAAATTGTATCCTTTCTTTTGGGGACAAGCGCCTATAAGTCAATACCACTACATCCCTATGTATAAACATGCTAACAAGTACTTCTTAAGATTTTAAAAAAGTAAAGAAAAACTTTGTGCATGTTAAAGAAATAATTGGACCCAGAAGCCAGTAAATGCCCAGCCATGTTTGTAATGGCCTTGAGGAACAACTTTAGGACCAATGCATATCTGCAAAAGAGCTCACAACTCTCACATGTGTCATCCTCCGATGAAATGGAGAACCGTTCATATATCCTCAGGCTCTAAGGCCCAGAAGAGATTATAAACTCTGCATCATCTGGCATAAAAATTTTGCATGTCAATTTCCGGTCTGTATGAAAACATAAGGGGAGAGGAAAGAAACGTGTGTGTATGACCGGGATCGGGGAAGAAAAGTATATAACACTCGTTTTAGAGTGAAAAAATATTTTTTATTATAACAAATCCATGTGAATAAGGTAAAAAAGCACAAAACATTAAAACCATCTAAAAAATGTGCAACACCGCACGAGATATATCACAAAAACATGCCTCCTATGATTTCTAGCAATAATGCTGAACCTGCAGGATTAACCTGGTGGCAAAAAACAGGAATAGATACATAATAACACAAATTCCCATGATAAGGAATCCAGATATGCAGTAAGGTCACCTAGCTGTTAGGGCAAAAGATAGACCAGATAGTACTATAGCTGAGGCTCAATGCAAAGTAGTGCAAGACAATAAAGTGCAATTGAAGGCAAATGAAACCTCTGATAATGCCCTATTTGAAGTGGGACCAGAATAGACCATGCAAGAGAAAAACACTGCAATGGAAACACCGCATATCTGTGAATGGAAATGAAATTATAAGTTAGTCACCAGTCATAATACACCTGCAGGCAGGGAGGCATGAGAGCGTGGCTCTGGACCTACGCGTGTCGCTGCCTAAATGACAGCTTCCTCAGGGTAGAGCACCACTGGAAAGTGTGCTTCATTACCTTAAATATCCACAATAATGCACAGCACCTGTAAGGGAAATAAATGCCGTTAGCTCTTATTGAGACCTGTAGGGAGGAGTGTGGGGCTCTGTGTCTTGCATCATTGATGTTCCGGGGCACAGCGGCAGATTGACTTCCGGGTGAATTAACCCAGAAGTCGCCTGTCTGTGCTGGAAGGGGGGACACACAGCTGTGCATGTCTGGAGCGTGGCCCGTAATGATCAGAGCCGTCCATGCTCACTGTGTATGCAGCGTCGCTATGCGACGTGCGCGCATGCGCAGACCGGCCGCTCTAGTCATAAAGCAGCGCTGATTGCCGTAAATGTGGGTAAAGTAAACCCACAGACGGCAAATCCGCAAGCAAGACAAATTATAGTGCAAAATAGAAGCCCAGGAGGAGCCAGGGAAAAGAAGCAATATACAAAACACTTATAAAACAAGGGAAGTAATTATGAGCGAAGAATTAGTTTATAAACTATAATGAATAGCTGCTGCACCATCAATACCGCCACCTGGAGGGAGAAGATAGATATTACAGCACAAGTACAGCACAAAAAAACCAAAGGAAAATTTAAGAACAAAAAACATACAAAAAAATGGGGAAAGTTATAAATACAAGTCTACATCCAAAATAACAGGCCAGAATTGCGCCTGTAGGATTAATTTAACGGATAAATGGTGTTCCGCTGTGCCCCGGAACATCAATGATGCAAGACACAGAGCCCCACACTCCTCCCTACAGGTCTCAATAAGAGCTAACGGCATTTATTTCCCTTACAGGTGCTGTGCATTATTGTGGATATTTAAGGTAATGAAGCACACTTTCCAGTGGTGCTCTACCCTGAGGAAGCTGTCATTTAGGCAGCGACACGCGTAGGTCCAGAGCCACGCTCTCATGCCTCCCTGCCTGCAGGTGTATTATGACTGGTGACTAACTTATAATTTCATTTCCATTCACAGATATGCGGTGTTTCCATTGCAGTGTTTTTCTCTTGCATGGTCTATTCTGGTCCCACTTCAAATAGGGCATTATCAGAGGTTTCATTTGCCTTCAATTGCACTTTATTGTCTTGCACTACTTTGCATTGAGCCTCAGCTATAGTACTATCTGGTCTATCTTTTGCCCTAACAGCTAGGTGACCTTACTGCATATCTGGATTCCTTATCATGGGAATTTGTGTTATTATGTATCTATTCCTGTTTTTTTGCCACCAGGTTAATCCTGCAGGTTCAGCATTATTGCTAGAAATCATAGGAGGCATGTTTTTGTGATATATCTTGTGCGGTGTTGCACATTTTTTAGATGGTTTTAATGTTTTGTGCTTTTTTTACCTTATTCACATGGATTTGTTATAATAAAAAATATTTTTTCACTCTAAAACGAGTGTTATATACTTTTCTTCCCCGATCCCGGTCATACACACACGTTTCTTTCCTCTCCCCTTATGCATTCGTTCTATTAAACGTGTGACTGGTGGATCCCGTGTCTTAGTGCCACTCCAAAAAACCCCCCCTTTTTTCACGGTCTGTATGAAAAAGAGAACTTGAACAACAGAACAAGAAGGTCTGGATGTTGTTCTTCCAAAATATAATATTACAGGTTATGAGTGAAAGAGTTTGTGATAGGACATTAATACAGAGAACTAGTCCGAAAACTGTGGAGTCGTGAAGAAATTTTTTCCTTACATGAGGAAATTAGCATCTCCCCCATGGGAATTTTGTATTCCACCAGAACAACATGTTAGGCCATACTGTAGGTTGATCTCGATGGCTGAAGCTCTCGGTGCTGTCCTTGTGTCCTCAGAGCACTGATAGGATTCTTCCTCCTTCAACATGACTTCTGATGCAGTAGAGATGAGATTGTGAAATGGGGCCTTGAGGATTATTGTTGGAGGTATGTGTGGTATTTATAAATGGGGTAATGAGGGTTGTGTGTTTCATTTCTAATGTAGGAATTTTCTGTGTGTGTGTGTGTGTGTGTGTGTGTGGTTATTAACTCTTTACTTACCAGACTGATAATGGGTGGCTGTCATAGACTCCTGACCATTACCATTTGGGCTTAAAGACAAGTTGTCAATAATCAGCTGTCATTAACCCCTTCTATGACCCTGATACCACTGCACCAGGGCATCGAGAAGAACCGGGTAAGCACCAGGTATTGGCTCTTCTAAAGAATGTACCAATTTCTTGGGCAGTTGTGGGCTGCTATTCTATTGTATGTATGGGGCCCAATAATTGTGGGCCCCACCACGCTGAGAATACCAGCCCCCATCTGTCTAGTTTTACCTCGGCTGGCAATTGAAAATGGGGCAAAGCCCACACATTTTTTTTTAATTATCTATTTCAATAATTTAAAAAGTGGGCTCCCCTGTATTTTTTATTGCTAGCCAAGTTAAAATTAGGCAGGTAAGGGTGGCAGCCCACAGCTGTCCTCTTTATCTGTGCTTAGAATGAAAAACATGGGAAACTCCTACAAATGTTTCCCCATTATTTATTTATTATACACACTGTGATGGCAGGTTGGTTGCCATATACTTTTATATTTATATGGAAACAAAGAGCAGAAGGTACAGATTGTGTGGGTGCAGTCTGAGTGCAACAGACAATCACAGACACTCTCACAGAGAGTGATTGTGTGTGATAGGCCGTTGCAGTTCAGTGCAATGAATATTCATGAAGCTTAACTATAGCTTTCTATATCTATCTTTTGGAGTATCAAGAAAAAGACAATAAACCTGATGCAGCCAGAGTTCACTGCAACGGTATTATTCCGGATTTGGCTTATGGATCCGTTAATAATACCGCTGCGGTCATCTCTGGCTGCATCAGGTGTTATCATTTAAAACGGATGTGGTTGAATACATTTTTTGCTGGATGCAGAAAACTTCATATTTGAAACCAACCTGAGATGTGTAAGAAGCTTGATGATTATAGGAAAGGATTGATTGCAGTAATTTATTCCAAAGGGTGTGCCACCAAATATTAAGTTGAGGTTTCAAACAATGTTTTCCAGCCCATTTTTGGGGTTTTGTGTGAAATGATGTCCAATTTGTCTTTTTTCTCATTTTTTTTTGTGTTCTTCCAATACACACAAAGGAAATAAACGTGTATTTGCAATAATTTTCTGTAAGAAATACTTTGTTTTCTGAAACAATTTCAAGGATGCCAACATTTTCAGCCACGACTATACATAGCCTAACTTGCTGGCACATGGAAGACTATGCATTTAATGTTGATATTTGTATTTTTGTATTGTGATTTTTATATCACATGATATAAAACTTATATATACAAGCGGGTGCCACCTTTTTTTTATTAGATTGATTTGGTTAGATTGGAAGGAGAGTCTGAGTGTGTACCTGCATACATCATATACATCGGGTTGCTTTACATTTATATATTTCACTGACTGTGAAATCTAACTAGTCCTGATAATGGCCAGAAAAAGTAAGAATAATATAGCAGGTGTAAAACAAGCCATAAAAAGGTCAACGATAAATTCCCCAAAGGTACGGTACATATCAGACGATAGCAGTTCATAATAGGAATTCAAGGATGAAGTCAGTATAGATTCAGCAAAGCTGGGCTGTTCTTTTAGGCTAGGGTCACACTACCATTTGCGGAGAGTCATGCTGAAAAGTAGACTTTGGCAGCATAAACATGGTGCTATTGCCAGGGCAGAGCCGCGTTAATGCTGCTAATGATACCCTATGGAGAGGCGGCCCGTAGTGCGGCTCCAACATGGCCATCTCAGTGAAATCTCGCGTTATTTCCTAACGTAAGAAAATACACTTTTGAAAGCGTCTTTAGCCGCGCTAGGAAGAAGCACGAGATTTCAAACTGCGGCACTCAGATGCCGGCGTTTGATCCGCGCTGGGGGCCGCGTCTCCATAGGTAAGCATCGGCAGCGCTAATGCTGCATTACCATGGCGATAACAAGGCATCAGGGCTGCCAAAACCTATGTTTTTTGCACGACCCCCCTGTTAACGTTAATGTGACCCTAGTCTTATAGCAAACCTTAGACTCTGTCATCATCTCAGTTTTGAAAGCTACAGACTACTAGAGTCTTGCTTCTAAGTGTGTGCATTTCTGTACAAAGTACTTGCCAATCTTCCAAAAAATAGGAAACCCCTTGATTTAATTCTCCCAAGGCACCACTGAAGAGTCAAAAAGCCTCACTAAAAACACATTTGGCTTACATGGTGGCTGTAAAGGGATGTAGGCTAAAGAGTGAAAAGCAGGATGGGTGGGGAAATGGCCATGAAGAATATTCCAGTGGTGAACCGGTAGTAAAACTATGTTATCTCATAAACTTTGAACATAATATAATTTTAGGTATGCAAATAACTGAAGTGAGCGTAGGCACCATGAGATGTTTGAGAACAGCCTTAGTTAGAGATGAGTGAAATTTGCCTGTTTGTGCTTTTTTTTTTGCATTTATTCAATTGGCGGAGAGGTTATTGTTCACAAATGTAATATTTCTTATCATGCTATGGGGTTTCTACAGACCTAAGAGCATAATAAATGCAATATACATAATCTTGCTGAGGGTTTTATGCAAAGACACACACAAGGTGTCACAACGTGTACCGAGATCTTGCATGTGCATGTGCAGAATCGTCTTGACCCTGTGATTTTACCGCAAGAAGAAGTGATGAGAACATATGACGACAACCAGACCAGTGATAGTGAGGAGCGGAGAAACCCGAGAGTTCAACAGTAAAGTGAATATATGGATTTGATAAACCCTTTGATTGCATTTTATAGCTCAAAAAAAGGCTATTTTCAAAATCCCTTTAGAAGCAAATTACTTAAAACCTACATTTTGACGAAAGCAAGTTTTAATACAATTCAAATAGAATTCAGTTCCACTTGAATGTATTTGTTCATCTTTACGTTAACATCTAATGTCATTTCACAGGGACATGTTAGTAGATAATAATGTGTGGATTTTACTTTCGAGCTTCCAGTGCCATCGCTGTTTGACAGCTGGGCAGGTAATCTTACAATGTTGTAGCTGTCAGTGAAGAGTTGCAATATTCATGGTGAATGTAAGGTCCAATCTGGCCGTTAGGAAATCACATTTATAACCATCATGAGTTTTCCCTTAAGCAGAGAGACAGCTGGATCTCGGATGCTTCTTCGCAGCATTGTTTGGCAGAAATCCAAGCATATGTTTATAATTTAATGCCACATTTATCAGATTCCTGTAAAATAATACATTTAGGTGTGAAACTAACACGGGGTCCAAAAATGTAGGTGTGCAAAGTAGAAGCCTGATATAGAGGTGTGCATGCTATACATTTTATCAGCTGTACATATCATTCAGGTCTGCTTTCTATGGGGATTTAATCTATATATACAGTACCATGACTCTAAAAGTAAGAAAACCCTTTAATGGAGCAGCTTTTGCATAATGAAAAGGAGGCATTTGGTATTTTTAGAGGAACACAAAGATCCACATCCACGATTCGTATGAATAGTTTGAAGCACAATGCAGCTTTAGTACAACGAGATACAGTAGAAACATTCCACCGGCTCAAAATCTACAATAGACAAACATCTGTTTAGCAATTATTGTGGGTAAATGTAAAGAACGTAAAGGTAAAGAATATTTGTGCAAAACGCCTACTCCCTACAGGCTTTCTTTTTTTTTTGTTTTGTTGGAAAAGACTGAGAATTCCTTGAGTTTTGATAAATTCCATGTAGAATGAAGAAATGTAAATGTCTTAGAACTCCTTAAACCCTTTTGTGCCGTTGAAAGGAAATCTCAAGGCAAACATCAAGGCTCGCCTTTTCATCGGTCTACAAACTTCTAAATCGGTCAAGACAATTGTAAAAGTATTTGACAAAAAAAACTGATATTTTTACAGTATTTGTATTACCGGTATTTTTTAAAACTTACATTTCTTTGTTCTAGTTTTGTTCCGTATGTATTTTTTACATTCAGTAATGCTTGCATGATAAGGATTGACAAGCAGGGAAAAATTGACATTCCCATTGTTGGTGGTGTCAAATTCATACAAGAAGGCAACTGGGACAACTTCATGCCCCAAAGACATCTTTGAGCATGCATGCTTGGACTCACTTGCTAAAAAATGTAACTAAATAATGTAAAAAAATAGCATATTCATGATGCTTATGGTCACTTAAATAGCATCTCTGATCAGATTTTACAATACAAACTGCACACATTATTAAATGCATGTTAGATTTACTGTGGCAAGTGTACTTACAGTCATATGAAAATGTTTGGGCACCCCTCTTAATCTTACTCATTTTTTTTTGTTTAAAATTGGGTTTTTGCAACAGCTATTTCAGTGTGATATGTGTAATAACTGATGGACACAGTAATATTTCAGGAATGAAATGAGGTTTATTGCACTAACCGAAAATGTGAAATATGCATTATTTCAAAATTTGACAGGTGCCAAAGTACAGACACAGTACAGTGTATTTCTCTGGGTACAGGGGGGCTAGAGACAAAGGGATCCCCTTCCCTGAATGCAGCAGGCATGCTGCATTCAGCGCTGCATTTAGTTTGCCATGCACCAGGTCCTCTTTAAACTTCACAAATACTTTCTACTTAGTGTTTGTATGTCACATTAAATCCCAATGTTTACCTTTGTGGGTGTAATGTGAAAAAATGTTGGAAACTTCACAGGGCATGAATACTTTTTCAAAGCAGAATTTTTCTGAAAGATAATAGATCAGGGATGACTACTGTGGGTTTAGAATGAGAGAACAAGGCTAGGGTTACACCTGCGGTTGGGCTTGCAGATCCTGATCCGGTTTTGAGCATTAAAAATGCTCAAAACTGGATCCGCAGCCCATAAGCTGCAATAGATAAAACGGATTGCACTATTTGCAATCCGGTTACCTCATCCGGTTTTGGAGCCTGCGGGAAAAATCATGCAGGATGCGTCTATGACGTCGGTTCCAAAACCGGATCCGTTTTTTTTTTAACATGGGCGCCTACGGGAACCGGTGCATAAATGTACTTTGCAGTACCGGTTCCGGATGCGATTTTGAAGATTGCAAAAATCCTCATTCCAGAACCGGATGCATTAATGCATCCAGATACGGAATGAGGATTGCATTTTCAAAGATTATAAGAAGTATGAAGGCACAGTCCAATACCGCATCCGGTAATGGATGCGGTTACCGGATTGTGCCTTTTAAGTGTGACCCTAGCCTTAGGCTGTGTTTACACGCAACGGTTTTGCAGAATTTTTTTCTGCAGCTAAAACCTGCTCTCATTTTTGCACTTGCTCATTGCTTTGGTTGAAAAAGAAATGCTGAACAAACGATGGAAGAATTGATGTAAACAAATATCCATATACTAGCCTTTCTGTGTAGCAATACTGCTGGATCAATTTGTACATAGAAACTTATCGCACATTCAGTTGTCTTTAATTTCACACCAATAACATACAGTAAAATGAAGACTTTCTGCAGATGGTAAATAAGTACATGAAATAAAATATTTGGAAAGATACAAGGGAATGTTTTTTTTTTTTTTATTATAAAATAGAAAAATAATTGTAAAACAACACTAAAGCTATAAAAATTGTGCAGACGATTTACTTTTGAACACAGAAAATATCATGGTCCATGGTACAATATCAAACAAACTGGTGTCACATAAGGTCAAGGACTTCCACATTAATGGGAACCTGTGAGCTCATTCTACCCTCCTATCCTACCACTACCTGTCCATGCACCTTGCTAGTTCATCCCTAACCATCCCTCTCTGAGCTAAAACTGCACTATAAAGGTCTAGAAATACAACTTAATAACTTAGGCTAGGGTCACACTGAGCGCTGCACCTGTGGCAGCCGGATTCCGTTACAGCAGAGCTCAGCCTGCTGTAACATCCAGCGGTAATGTCTGGAACTTCGGGCGAATGCTGCCCTTAGTTACCCGATGTGTACCATAGTTACTGGCCACACACAAGCTGCCTGGACAACGTTTTTCTCTACGCTCAAGATTACCGCAGTCCAGGCAGCTTTGTGTGTGGCCTCCCCATCGGGGAGGAGGAAAAGCGACAAGGAAGGCGCAGATCTAAGTGCAGTAAATAAGAATTTTTGAGAAGGTAGAATATTGTACTGCTCACCTTTGCAATATCTTGCAACACAGCTCATCGACCTGATTCGGTCTGGGAGAAAAGTCCTGTCGGCTTGGTATGCAGCTAGGGTCCAGTTCAAGCAGATCTCTCAGCCAAGAGACCATAAAAGTATGTCCGTAAAAATATATTTTTACGGACATTTACACTACAAGATCATTGTGAACAAGCATTCCTAAAAACTATTTAATTATTTTAATTCCTAAAAACCATATCATGATAGTCTTGCAGTCTAAATAGGCTAAGGGTCCCGTCACACTTGGCGACGTTCCATCAATCCCGACAACGACCTGGTAAGGATCTCTGGAACAGCGCTACGTGGTCGCTGGTGAGATGTCAAACAGTCAGATCTACTCAATGGCGCAGCAACGATACGGTGACCCGTATAACGACCTCGGCGGTCGTTGGGACCCTGTCACACAGCAGCTAGTCTGACGACTCAGACCTACATGGCTGAGATCTGAGTCACCAACGAGGTCGTTGTTAAGGCGTCAAACACACCGATGCATGGTGACCAGCGGGAACCCGACGATCAAAAAATGGTCCGGGCCATTCCGACACGATCGGTGATGTCACAGCAGGGACTCGGTCGCTGCTACGTATCAAACATAGTGAGATCGCTTGAGAGATCGCTGTTGCTTCACAAAACCTGTGACAAAGCAACAATCTCGCTATGTGTGACGGGGGCTTAACAATCACCCAACAAATGAGAAAAATGCTTGTTTGTCAGGTGAAATGATGTTTTATGCTACACAAAAGATGATCGTTCTCGGCAGCACATCCTCCTGTATAAACAGGGCTCACAATGCTGAGAACAATGGCAGCCTATGTGCACCTATTGATCTGTTCCAACTTGTTCATTGTTCCTCTGAAGATTGGTCTGTCTACCTAAACAGGCTTTTAAATGACAGATCATCAATAAGTATTTACCAATTGAAGCTTGACTACTGCTGCAAAATCAGTTGGTGTAAATATATTCTCTAAAGATAGGGCATCAAGGTTAGATGCCCAGGCAACCCCTTTATACAAGTCCCTAATACATTTTCTTCAGCCACTGAAGAATTGTCCCATCACCTGCTCTTCATCTCTGGATTATATTGGTTTGTTCCCATTAATACTTTGGGACGGGCAATGAATGTCTTTAGAGATTTTCAAATTATCTGGTTGTAGCCACCTATGTAATAAAAAGATTAATATTGTAATATGACTCTTCTGAGGTCTCATCTGATAAAACACCATGGATTGTAGAGATAAATAATGACTGGTGTGAGGTGATGTAATTACTTATGTGCTTCCAGAACCTCTGAATATAGATGGCGAGACCAAAATCCCACAAGAATAAATCAATGTTTTATATAATATTTTATAAAATTGTATTCATTTTAGAGAATATTTTATGAAAGCGAAGAAAATGTTCATATAAAAGTAAAATGCCATATATAGCTAAAGATGCTCATTAGATTATTTTCACCCTTGGAGGAACTCTTCAGAATGTCTCCCTTTTTTTTTGCCTGAACAGTAAATCGCTAATATGCTGTTATTACCAGAATCTTTCTTGTTAGTTACAGGAGAGACTCAAGAATAAAATATGAGAACCAGAACATTTTCATTTTCTCTGCAGCTCCTCTATTATATTTTAGCCATGGATTGCCTGCCATAGGACTGTGATGTAAATACAGTTTATACCCCGCTGATGGAAGCTCAGGATAACTATGAAGTATAAGGTACTTCACCATGGTCCTTGGCTGTTATCTGATTTACTGTATGAATTAAGAGAACCTTTTAGCTAGTTGAGACCCGCTAACCTACCACTACCTGTCCCTACAGCTTCCTACTACATCCCTAACCATCCCTGTCTGACCTTAATGTGAATTATAAATATGGAAAAAAATCTATTTATATCTTACATTTTTTGTCCCGACCTTAGGGCGTTCCTAGACGTGTAGGTGAGCTGTGGGCAACGTGTGGGTGGTCTCTCTGGGTCCATTCTCCCCCTTTGCTCCATGGTATCACACCATTCAGAAGCAAAGTCCTGAGTTTCAAATCCATGGCTGCCCCTTCCAGGTATGATGCTAAGGTTGGGTCATTTCTGGTCCTATGCATTGTGGGAAATTATTGGCTGTATGGGCCGGCTTTGATTTGTGCAGTGCACATGCTCCGGAGCTGGCCTATGTAGTCAATACATCCGCACACTGTGCAGGACTGGAAATGACGCAAGGTCGGCGCGTCATCCCTGGAAGGAGGAGCCGTGAATTTTAAATTGGGACTGCGCTTCTGAATGAATTATCACACCCACCAGGGCGTGATACCAGCAGCGAGAGGGGAGAGTGGACCCGGAGAGATGGTCCATACGTTGCTCGCAGCTCACCCACACGTCTCAGAACGCCCTCAGAACGGGGGAAAAAATGTAACATATAAATCGCTTTTTTCCATATTTATAATTCACAATTACGACAGACAGGGATGATTAGGGACATAGTAGGAAGCTGCAGGGGCAGGTAGTGATAGCTTAGGGGGTCCAAGCTAGCTGACAGGTTCCTTTTAAAGCTAACATGAGCAATTTAGTCAAAATATGCTTAATGGGACTTTTTTAAAACTCCAAGGGGTTATATCGGACTTTGATGTTTTTTTCGATAAGTGGCTAAGAACTTACCAGCGGATAGTTGCTACTTACCTTTCTGGTCTGCCCTGACACATTCTGTTCTGGCTTTGCTGATGATTCTCCTGCTTATGGTGTTGTCATATGAACAGAGCTGCTTTTTCTCTTCTGCATGGCTATTCTGATGGGACATCATTGGTTACCAATTTCATACTGATTGACAGTCACTTCCTGACTGTCTGTTTGACGGGAGCTCTCTGATCAGAATGACGTTGGCAATGGCACCCAATTGATACAGCAGACCGGAAGTAAACAAACTGCTCTTTTGACATGAGGTCAAATGAAGCTGGAGAATTGCTGCCTGGTGCCGGAATAGATAGTTACCAACTACCTTCCAGTAAGTTCTTTGCCACAAAGCCAAAAATCTCCAAAGGCTGTGAATCCAGTTCTAATGTGAGATAAAATGGTTAATTGAAGCTGTAACTCCATCTGTGTGTTTTCTTTTCTCTCATCGTCCTGGGTTAATAGCATGTAACAGGTATCTCTAAATTGGCAATCAATCTTGCCATGTTCAAGATGGATTTTCCCTGTTTTTTTGGAGTAAATGTGAGTTCAGTAGGCAAAAGAGAATATAAGAATTAGCCATAAGTACAGAAATAAGCCAATTACTTTATTAGGATACAATACAAAGTTTTTTTTATATTTGGTGGTACAGTTGATTAATGGAATGTTTGTTGAAACAGTAGTGACCACGATCTTGTTGGGGTCGGCAGAGCAGTGTCTATAGGAGAACTCCATAAACTGTCTCAATAACACAAACCCTGTATTGTCTGATCTTGCAGTCATACTCCCATTCATATGTTCCAAATTTTATAATATCATACCAGGAATAGGGAAGTAATGAAAGAGAGCATGACTAGTTCAGATTTAGACTAAGCAAAGTTTTTTCTTGTATTCTACCATATACATAAAGACAAAACAGGATAGGACATTTTCTATGAGGATCTACAGCTCCGGCAAAAATTAAGAGACCACTGCAATGTTTTCAGTTTCTCAGATTTTTCTATTTTTAGGTATATTTTTGAGTAAAATGTACATTGTTCTTTTATTCTATAAACTACTGACAACATGTCTCTGAAATTCAAAGCTACAAATTATGTATCGTCAAAATAATAAAAAAGAAACAGTGCTTTTGACACGCTCTCCCCAAGACCGTGGGGTACTCGGAACCGGGCTCACAGTTCTGCTGGGGAGTTACGAGGGTCGAGACCCGGCTCCATGGCCCTAGCGGTGTCAATAAAAGTTAGGGCAATACGGGTTTAGGGATGGTTGTCAAGGCGCCACCCGTGGTATTCAGCTATTAAGGGCCGATGCTGCGATGCGGGACCTCCGGGGATGATGGGAGTGCAGCAAAGGTGATTTTACTCCTCATGAGTGGAGCGGTTCCTTGGGGCAGCTGGTGAAGTCTATGGCGGTGGTTGGCCGTTGGGGATGCAGAACGTAGTCTCTGTTACCTTTACTGTTACCTTTACTGGCAGTAGTAGTAGGTTTAGTCCAGGGTACCATCCACAAGAGTTGTTGGGTGTCTGGGTGGCCTGGAAGCAAGTCGGGGATCTCACTCAGTGAGTTCTGAGGCCTCCCTGTTGCCCTACTCTTGGCTGGTCTTGGCTACCTGTAGCTAGTTGCAACCCTCTCTTCCTGCGTAAAATCTCTCACCCGTATGGCAGGCAGCTTGAGCCCTTCCCAGGCACCTCTCCTCTGGTTACTGTCCCTGAGCTCTTGTATGGTGCTCCTGGGCTTTGTTGTGGATGAGATACTTGGAATCTCCAGCCCTCCGGTTTTGGCTGCTGGGCCTGGAATACCCTTATAACCTCGGACTCCAGTGTCCACTCCTGGTGCTCTGCACTGGGGTGAGCCAGATCACTGGCTCCACTACCCAGGCCTGTTTCGCTCCTTTCTTAAACCCTCTCCTACAGATCCCTCACCCTTTCTAGTCTCTGTCCAAGGACGAGCCTTACTCTGCTCCAGTCCACAGGACCTCTTTACAGTCCTCCTAGGAACTGAACTGCCTAACCCCGCATCTAGGGCAGAATTTATAGGGGACCTCCCTTGAATTCAGGTTTCAGAGCTCCCCCTTCTGGCCTGGAGTAAGGAAAAGTGTTGTATGCTGTGGGCTTACCTTGTGTGGATACCTCTCCTTGCTTCCAAGCACGGCATCACCCCCCTGAAGGAGGCAATACCATTGGGGTAACCGGACTCTGGGGTACCACACTTTCAGACCTCAAATAATGGAAAGAAAACAAGTTTATATTCATTTAGAAACAACAATACTAATGTTTTAACCCAGGAAGAGTTCAGAAATTAATATTTGGTGGAATAACCATGATTTCTAATCACAGCTTTCATGCATCTTGCCATGCTTTCCACCAGTCTTTCACACTGCTTTTGGGTGTTTGATGGCTTGTGACTATCCATATTCCTTTTGATTACATTCCAGAGTTTTTCAATGGAGTTCAGGTCTGGAGATTGGGCTGGCCATGACAGAGTCTTGATGTGGTGCTCCTTCATCCACACATTGCTGTGTGGCATGGGGCATTGTCCTGCTGGAAAAAAAACATTCCTCAGAGTTGGGGAACATTGCCTGAGCAGAAGGAAGCAAGTATTTTCAAGGATAACCTTGTATGCGGCTTGATTCATACATCCATCGCAATGATTAACATGCCCAATTCCAGCCTTGCTGAAGCATCCCCAGATCATCACCGATCCTCCACCAAATTTAATAGTCTGTGCAAGACACTGTGGCTTGTACACCTCTCTAGGCCTCCATCTAACCATTAGACAACCAACCAGGTGTGGGGAAAAATTAGACTCATCAGAGAAGATTACCTTACTCCAGTCCTTTATGGTCCAATCCTTGTGGTCTTTGGCAAACTGCAGCCTGGCTCTCCTTTGCTTCTCATTGATGAAAGACTTTTTTCTAGCTTTGTATGACTTGAGCCCTGCCTTTAGGAGCCTATTAGGAACTGTTCGTGCCGTGCACTTCACCCCAGCTGCCATTTTCCATTCCTTTTGTAGGTCACTTGATGTTATACTGCGGTTGCTGCGTGACATTTGAATAAGATGATGTCATCCCGGTCAGTGGAGAGTCACTTTCACCCTCTGCCGGTCTGTAACTTTGTTGTCCCCAATATCTGCTGCTTGACCTTGTTGTAATGGACTGCCGACTTCGAAATTTTATGGATGGAGGCAACATGATGCTCACTGTATCCTTCTGCTAGGAAAGCCAGAATTGAACCATTCTTTTCCTCACTCAAGACTTTTCTTTAAAACTCCTTTGGCATGGTTAAAAGTTATTTTTTTTCATTCAAATTACTTTTGGGCTATTCCTAGCACTTGTTTTGCCATACAGCTTGTCCTATTACAAGAGGATTGTGAAGACCACAACAGTGTTTTTTATACTTTCCCTTGTTAAATAATATTTGGTTCAGGTGACCACCTAACCAGAAGCAAATAAAGTAGAATGAGGTGTACTTTGGAATGGAATGGCTGTCAGACATGTAGAGATGGGGATTTTTAGAAAACTGTGCAGTGGTCTCTTAGTTGTTGCCAGAGCTGTATGTCACCATTGCATTAGTTTTAATTTTTTATGTATTATAACAATTTTAAAATGTGGTTGTGAATGCAGACATAACTTTCTAGCCTCAATAGGCTTTTTCTAACTTTGATACTTGTGACCTATCCTTCTGAGTTCGTTTTGAGATAAAATCGATTATATTCTGAAGCCATGGATTCCCTGGGAATCCTAAGTGACTCTCACGCACATGTAGGTTAGCAAACCACAGTCTCTCTGTTACCACACCGCCACCCAACTAGTTCCTGTACAGACTAATACTCCAACTATGCAGTCCCTAAAGGCACATATACAGATTGGAATGACCCTAACCACAGCACTAGGACATGACTGCTGGTTCCCTGATCAGCCATGGAGAGATTCACATACCTCCCAAGGAACCAGCGGAGAGTTTTCTAAGCACAACAACTGCAACTGGGCAAACATACAGAGAAAGACAATACAACCATTACTGTAAGGTAGCAGGAACAGTGTACATCAAAGCTGTCCCTCCAGCAAGGGAACCCTTATTTAATCCATGTCCCCAAAATTACTCCTGAAGGTGGGTATGTCTTGAACCTTCCTAGGCTCCTGGATATGATTCACCTAGATGTCCCCCGCCTCCGAGTCAAGGGTGTGATGGGGCTGGATAGCAAGAAAACACATAGGGAACACAGGCAAAGCAACAGCTATAGCGGGGTTCCAATAAGTTCTCCATATAGAAGCTTTGCAGCTACAAAAGCAATGATACCACAGCTTAACAGTGAGATCCTACATAGGTAAGAATACAGGTTCTATATATGGCATGGAATGAGACCAGGGGAGGGTAGATGTAGTGGAAGGAGGAGACAATTACAAGCTGCAGCTGGAAAGAAGGTTAAGAGAATACTCAGCCAGCAGAGAAGAGGTTCTTAATGCCTTCAGCATAAAAGATGACATGCTTCAACAAAATATAAAAACACTAAGTGATCTCTTCAGAAGGCCTGAGATCTCCCGACTCTTGATCCAGAGGTGAAATCAGGATGCGGCACACTCATGGCAGTAGCTGCCCAAATCGTCCTCTATAAAATTACCAACAGTTCATTGTTGGTTTAAAAAAAGACACCTACATTTACTATTGTAATATTTAATTTAGTATTCTGGGTCAGAGTTTGTTAGACAAATCCATTCTGGGGTAACAAAGAAGAAAATAAAATCTTTCCATTCTAGTTTTCTTTGTATAGGCTCCATTATTGGTTTTGAATGGCACACACTGATGTAAAATACTAATATCAGCCCCCATGCCTGTGTAGAAGTGTCCTAAGTAGCTTGTCACTTGCAAACATTATTCAAGTGTTTGTTAGGTTTAGATCTACTTTCAAAGCTCAAGCCGTCACAGGACACGGCTAAGTGCTGGCAATGTGCACATAAACATCACATAAGATGCCATAATTTGTTCCACTTGTTATTGTCTCAGTAGATAGATATTTACTTAGAGACACCTAAACTAAAACTGACCTTTTCCTTTTAACCTGACCACAACAGCTCAGGCCGGGGTCTCCTCATCTGCACAAAGTATTGTCCAAAATTTCAATATGGACCCAATTAAATCTATTATAAAAGGAGAAAGTCATTCTGGATATGGATTTTCTTTTGCTTTTTTTCTTATTAAAAAAAACTACATTTTTTGTAGCATTATTACCTTTCACAGTCCAATGTTCCAAATTTGGGGAGATGTGATAAATATTTTTTCTCCAAGTTGTCGTAAATGATAAAGATAACTTATTTAGGAGTGCAGTTTATGCAATCAATAATAAAAATTTGGATGAATTCATATAATTTGTGATCTGTGATCCCATAAATTTATTGAAATCAAACAATTTCATGAAACATTTCAGATATGTTGTAGAATATGGAAAAACATGTTTTGAAGGGCTTCCTGTTGGATTTGATTTAGATTGTATGCGCTCAAATGCAGTATGTCAATGGCGCACAGTGAAGACATTAAGTATTTGACCCCTTGCTGATTTTGTAGGTGTGCCCACTAACAAAGACATGAATAGTCTTAACAGTGAGAGATAGAATATCAAAAATAAAATCCAGAAAATCACATTGTCTAAGTTATATATATACCGTATATACTCGTGTATAAGCCGAGTTTTTCAGCCCACAAATTGGGCTGAAAAGTCCCCCCCTCGGCTTATACACGGGTCTATACGGTAATGCTGTGGGGGGGGGCTGTGACCGGGAGCTGGAGGAGGCAGGAGGGGGCCGCAGTGACCGCAGGCGGTCACGTGGGGCCGCCTCATTAGTGCAATGAATATGCACGGCATCCCCCCGTCCATCAACGGCGGGGGGATGCCGTGCATATTGCACTGCACAGCCCCCCTCCTTAATATGCGTCCCGCAGTATTAATAAACAGCCCCCCCTCCTTATCATGGCCCCCCAGGCTGCGGTAGCTGTCAAAATAACAAACAGTTTATACATCACCTTCCGACGCAGCTCTGCGCTCCTCCGGTCCTCCGCTCGCCGGCTTCTTCTTTCTTCTTGTGCCGGTGTCATGTGACCGGGCGCAGGAGATGACGTCATTTCCTGCGCGCGGTCACAGAAGTCGGCACAACAAGAAGAAGCAGCCGGCGAGCGGAGGGCAGAGGACCGGAGGAGCGCAGAGCTGCGTCGGAAGGTGATGTATAAACTGTTTGTTATTTTGACAGCTGCCGCAGCCTGAGGGGCCATGATAAGGAGGGGGGGGGACTGTTTATTAATACTGGGGCTGTATATACCTCTGGGGCTGCTGGATAGTACCACTGGGGCTGTATACTACCACTGGGGCTGTATACTACCACTGGGGCTGCATATACCTCTGGGGCTGCTGTATACTACCACTGGGGCTGTATATACATCTGGGGCTGATGTATACTACCACTGGGGCTGTATACTACCACTGGGGCTGTATATACATCTGGGGCTGATGTATACTACCACTGGGGCTGCTTGGGCTCCTGTATACTACCACTGGGGCTGCATATACCTCTGGGGCTGATGTATACTACCACTGGGGCTGTATACTACCTCTGGGGCTGTATATACATCTGGGGCTGATGTATACTACCACTGGGGCTGCTTGGGCTCCTGTATACTACCACTAGGGCTCCTGTATACTACCACTGGGGCTGCTGGGGCTCCTATATACTACCACTGGGGCTGGTGTATACTACCACTGGGGCTGCTGGGGATGCTATATACTACCACTGGGGCTGCTGTATACTACCACTGGGGCTGCTGTATACTACCACTGGGGCTGCTGGGGCTGCTATATACTGGGGCTGCTGGGGATGCTATATACTACCACTGGGGCTGCTGGGGATGCTATATACTACCACTGGGGCTGCTGGGGATGCTATATACTACCACTGGGGATGCTATATAGTACCACTGGGGATGCTATATACTACCACTGGGGATGCTATATAGTACCACTGGGGCTGCTGGGGATGCTATATACTACCACTGGGGCTGCTGTAAACTACCACTGGGGCTGCTGTATACTACCACTGGGGAGGCCTGTATACCACACTGCTGGGGGCTGTATACCTGTGCTGGGGTCCACCCTCGGCTTATACACGAGTCAATAGGTTTTTCCAGATTTTTGGGGCAAAAGTAGGGGGGTCGGCTTATACACGGGTCGGCTTATACACGAGTATATACGGTATATGTATTTGCATTCTGAAGAGAAAATACGTAACCCCTACAACTAGGAGTTTTGGCTCAAACAAACCCGTTATATGCTCCTAATCAACTTGTTACCTGCATTATAGACAGTTGTCTTAAATTGTCACCTGTATAAAAGACTCCTGTCCTCACACTCAATCAGTCAGACTCTAACCTCTACAACAGGGGCAAGACCAAAGAACTTTCTATGGATGTCAGGGAAAAGATCCTAGACCTGCACAAGGCTGGAATAGGCTACAGAACCATAAGTAAGACGCTGGGTGAGAAGGTGACAACTGTTGGTGCAATAGTAAGAAAATGGAAGAAATACAAAATAAGTGTCAATCAACATTGATCTGGGGCTCCAAGCAAAATCTCACCTCGTGGGGTATCCAGTATCATGAGGAAAGTGAGAGATTAACCTAAAACTACACAGGGAGAATTTATTAATGACCTCAAGGCAGCTGGGACCACTGTCACCAAGAAAACCATTGGTACCACATTACAACGTAATGGATTAAAATCTTGCAGGGCCGCAAAGTCCCACTGCTAAAGAATGCACATGTGCAGGCCTATCTGAAATTTGCCGATGAACACCTTATTGAATCTGAGAGTGATTGGGAGAAAGTGCTGTGGTCAGATGAAACAAAAGTTGAGCTCTTTGGCATTAACTCAACTCGCCATGTTTGGCGGTAGAGAAATGCTGCCTATGCCCCACAGAACACCATCCCCACATTCAAGCATCATGGTGGAAACATTATGTTTTGGGGGTGTTTCTTTGCTAAGGGCACAGGAATACTTCACCCCATCAATGGGACAATGGATGGCGCCATGCAGGGCCGGACTGGGACTGAAATTCAGCGCTGGAACTCAAACCAAAGCAGCACACATGCAAAATCGCTTTACATATATATATATATATATATATATATATATACACACATACACACATCTAGCCACAGCCCCTATGTATGCCAGTAGTAGGCCTGCCTCATAGAGTATATGCCATTTACACAACCAGCCTCAGCCTAGGCTGTATTAGGTCCATATAGTATATGGAACTACCACAGCCTAGGCTTGGGCTGGCTGTGTATATGCCATATTCTATATGGGCCTACTATAGGGACCGGTGGTGGCCCATATAATATATGCTAATCAAATATCGAAGAAAAAGCCGCACTCACCGGTCTTGAAGAACGTGTCTGGATTTATTCCAATTCAAGGGTCATTGTGCAGGGAGGGTGGGGGTGCAGAGGAGGACGACGGTACACCGTTTCGCGCTGGAGGCGCTTATGTACAGGACCTGCAGGAAGGAGTTTGGGATATGACTCTGAAACGTGTCGGAAAATAAACAGCTACTACTATACCCAGACATTCCGCTGTATCTGGTTTTTACATCATACGAACACAGCAGCTCGGACCACGAGGTACTTTGTCCTATTGGAAACTTTATCATCTGAGGCACTATCATCATCTAAGCCTCAGATGATAGTGCAAATGCTTCAGATGATAGTGAATGTGCCTCAGATGATAGAGAAAGTGCCTCATATGATAGTAAAAGTGCCTCAGATGATAGAGAATGTGCCTTAGATGATAGAGAATGTGCCTCATATGATAGTGATAGGCACTTTCTCTATTATCTGAGGCACATTCATTATCATCTGAGGCACATTCACTATCATTTGAGGCACTTTCTCTATCATCTGAGGCACTTTCTCTATCATCTGAGGCACATTCACTATCATATGAGGCAGTTTCACTGCTGCTGGGCTGCTGTGTATGTAGCTGGCACAGCATGAAACATTATCATATACTATGGGCCTATATACTCCCAGTGCATATGCTGGGGTTGGGGCTGGTTTGAATGTGTATTAGCATATATTACAGTCCAAAAGAAAGAAAAACCGAAAGAGAAAGTGCCTCAGATGATAGAGAAAGTGCCTCAAATGATAGAGAAAGTGCCTATCACTATCATATGAGGCACATTCTCTATCATATGAGGCACATTCTCTATCATCTAAGGCACTTTTACTATCATATGAGGCACTTTCACTGTCATCTGAGGCACATTCACTATCATCTGAAGCATTTGCACTATCATCTGAGGCTTAGATGATGATAAAGTGTCTCAAATGATAGAGAAAGTGTCTCAGATGATAGAGAAAGTGCCTCAGATGATAGAGAAAGTGCCTCAGATGATAGTGAATGTGCCTCAGATGATAGTGAATGTGCCTCAGATGATAGAGAAAGTGCCTCAGATGATAGAGAAAGTGCCTCAGATGATAGTGAATGTGCCTCAGATGATAGAGAAAGTGCCTCAGATAATAGAGAAAGTGCCTCAGATGATAGTGAATGTGCACTTTTACTATCATATGAGGCACTTTCTATATCATCTGAGGCACATTCACTATCATCTGAGGCACTTTCTCTATCATCTGAGGCACTTTCTCTATCATCTGAGGCACATTCACTATCATCTGAGGCACATTCACTATCATCTGAGGCACATTCACTGTCATCTGAGGCACTTTCACTGTCATCTGAGGCACTTTCTATATCATCTGAGGCACATTCACTATCATATGAGGCACATTCACTATCATCTGAGGCACTTTCTCTATCATCTGAGGCACTTTCTATATCATCTGAGGCACTTTCACTATCATCTGAGGCACTTTCTATATCATCTGAGGCACTTTCACTGTCATCTGAGGCACTTTCTATATCATCTGAGGCACATTCACTATCATATGAGGCACATTCACTATCATCTGAGGCACTTTCACTGTCATCTGAGGCACTTTCTATATCATATGAGGCACATTCACTATCATCTGAGGCACATTCACTATCATCTGAGGCACTTTCACTGTCATCTGAGGCACTTTCTATATCATCTGAGGCACATTCACTATCATCTGAGGCACATTCACTATCATCTGAGGCACTTTCACTGTCATCTGAGGCACTTTCTATATCATCTGAGGCACATTCACTATCATCTGAGGCACATTCACTATCATCTGAAGCATTTGCACTATCATCTGAGGCTTAGATGATGATAAAGTGTCTCAAATGATAGAGAAAGTGTCTCAAATGATAGAAAAAGTGCCTCAGATGATAGAGAAAGTGCCTCAGATGATAGAGAAAGTGCCTCAGATGATAGTGAATGTGCCTCAGATGATAGAGAAAGTGCCTCAGATGATAGAGAAAGTGCCTCAGATGATAGTGAATGTGCACTTTTACTATCATATGAGGCACTTTCTATATCATCTGAGGCACATTCACTATCATCTGAGGCACTTTCTCTATCATCTGAGGCACTTTCTCTATCATTCTGAGGCACTTTCTCTATCATCTGAGGCACTTTCTCTATCATCTGAGGCACATTCACTATCATCTGAGGCACATTCACTATCATCTGAGGCACATTCACTGTCATCTGAGGCACTTTCACTGTCATTCTGAGGCACTTTCTATATCATCTGAGGCACATTCACTATCATATGAGGCACATTCACTATCATCTGAGGCACTTTCACTGTCATCTGAGGCACTTTCTATATCATCTGAGGCACATTCACTATCATATGAGGCACATTCACTATCATCTGAGGCACTTTCACTGTCATCTGAGGCACTTTCTATATCATCTGAGGCACTTTCTCTATCATCTGAGGCACATTCACTATCATCTGAGGCACATTCACTATCATCTGAGGCACTTTCACTGTCATCTGAGGCACTTTCTATATCATCTGAGGCACATTCACTATCATATGAGGCACATTCACTATCATCTGAGGCACTTTCACTGTCATCTGAGGCACTTTCTATATCATATGAGGCACATTCACTATCATCTGAGGCACATTCACTATCATCTGAGGCACATTCACTATCATCTGAGGCACATTCACTGTCATCTGAGGCACTTTCACTGTCATCTGAGGCACTTTCTATATCATCTGAGGCACTTTCACTATCATCTGAGGCACTTTCTATATCATCTGAGGCACTTTCACTGTCATCTGAGGCACTTTCTATATCATCTGAGGCACATTCACTATCATATGAGGCACATTCACTATCATCTGAGGCACTTTCACTGTCATCTGAGGCACTTTCTATATCATCTGAGGCACTTTCACTATCATCTGAGGCACTTTCACTGTCATCTGAGGCACTTTCTATATCATATGAGGCACTTTCACTATCATCTGAGGCACATTCACTATCATCTGAAGCATTTGCACTATCATCTGAGGCTTAGATGATGATAGTGAAAGTGCCTCAGAGGAGCTGTGTATATACTGTGTGTTGTCACCTTCCTAACAAGTCGCCTTTTGTTCTTTATATGTTTTTGAATGTGCCTAAAATACATTTCAAAACTGCACCTGTGACATTAAAGAAGATATCCGGGATTTATCTAAAAAATAAATTGTGTGTAAGCACGAGCAGGCATGAGGCTGACCCCGACCTGCCTGATGTGCTCGGCACCAGTCACCGCTGTCCTGAGCTGTCACTGGCCGCTCCTGTCAGTGATTTTGCAGCTTCCACTGACGTCACGCTGGTTGACAGTCAGTTCCCCCAGTCAGGTAGTAAGGAGCCGGCTGTCCATCAGCAGGCTGTCCCGTCACTTCCACAGACCAGTGCTGTTGCTGGCAGGAGCGGGCTGTGGCGGGGCTCAACAGTGGTGAACGGTGTCAGGCACAGCAAGCGGATAAAATTCCCGTTTAAACCCCTAATCCCGCATAATCAGTGGTGACTAGTCATGGAAGATTTGTTACCCCGGACCTAGGCCATGTTCACACAGGGTGTGTTTCCTGTGGTTTTGGTGAATGTTTTGTTGTGTTTTTTACCTTGTTTTTTGCGCATATAAACTTGCATTTTTTCATTCCCAGCAAAGCCTGTGTGATTCCGGAGAGGTTGAGCGCGGCATATTGCTGCACAGGGTTTTGCTGCATTTTTAAAAGAATGAGCGTCAATAGTCTGTGGTTTAGCTGCAGAAAAAAAATCAGCAAAAATGCCCAGTATGAACATAGCCTTAAGTGTTCCCACTAATGTTATGTCCCAGTGTGTGTCAAGATTTACAATAGCCGCGTCACCACCAGCTCTGCCTTCCTTGATGAATACAGGGCAAATGTCTGCACCCCGGCTTCACCAGCGCAGGGCGAGCGTCTGCACCCCGGCTTCACCAGCGCAGGGCGAGCGTCTGCACCCCGGCTTCACCAGCGCAGGGCAAGGGTCTGCACCCCGGCTTCACCAGCGCAGGGCGAGCGTCTGCACCCCGGCTTCACCAGCGCAGGGCGAGCGTCTGCACCCCGGCTTCACCAGCGCAGGGCGAGCGTCTGCACCCTGGCTTCACCAGCGCAGGGCGAGCGTCTGCACCCCGGCTTCACCAGCGCAGGGTGAGCGTCTGCAACCTGGCTTCACCAGCGCAGGGCGAGGGTCTGCACCCCGGCTTCACCAGCGCAGGGCGAGCGTCTGCACCCCGGCTTCACCAGCGCAGGGCGAGCGTCTGCACCCCGGCTTCACCAGCGCAGGGTGAGCGTCTGCACCCTGGCTTCACCAGCGCAGGGCGAGGGTCTGCACCCCGGCTTCACCAGCGCAGGGCGAGCATCTGCACCCCGGCTTCACCAGTGCAGGGCAAGCGTCTACATCCCAGCTTCACCAGCCCAGCCCCAATAAGAGCATAGGCCTATATAGTGCACATACACAGCCCAGCCCCCACAGGCCCATATAGTGCACATAAACAGCCCAGCCCCCACAGGCCCATATAGTGCACATACACAGCCCAGCCCCCACAGGCCCATATAGTGCACATACACAGCCCAGCCCCCACAGGCCCATATAGGACACATAATATACACAGCCCAGCCCCCACAAGCCCATATAGGACACATAATATACACAGCCCAGCCCCCACAGGCCCATATAGGACACATATAATATACGCAGCCCAGCCCCCACAGGCCCATATAGTGCACATACACAGCCCAGCCCCCACAGGCCCATATAGTGCACATACACAGCCCAGCCCCCACAGGCCCATATAGGACACATAATATACACAGCCCAGCCCCCACAGGCCCATATAGGACACATAATATACACAGCCCAGCCCCACAGGCCCATATAGGACACATAATATACGCAGCCCAGCCCCCACAGGCCCATATAGGACACATAATATACACAGCCCAGCCCCCACAGGCCCATATAGGACACATAATATACACAGCCCAGCCCCCACAGGCCCATATAGGACACATAATATACACAGCCCAGCCCCCACAGGCCCATATAGGACACATAATATACACAGCCCAGCCCCCACAGGCCCATATAGGACACATAATATACACAGCCCAGCCCCCACAGGCCCATATAGGACACATAATATACACAGCCCAGCCCCCACAGGCCCATATAGGACACATAATATACACAGCCCAGCCCCCACAGGCCCATATAGGACACATAATATACACAGCCCAGCCCCCACAGGCCCATATAGGACACATAATATACACAGCCCAGCCCCCACAGGCCCATATAGGACACATAATATACACAGCCCAGCCCCCACAGGCCCATATAGGACACATAATATACACAGCCCAGCCCCCACAGGCCCATATAGGACACATAATATACACAGCCCAGCCCCCACAGGCCCATATAGGACACATAATATACACAGCCCAGCCCCCACAGGCCCATATAGGACACATAATATACACAGCCCAGCCCCCACAGGCCCATATAGGACACATAATATACACAGCCCAGCCCCCACAGGCCCATATAGGACACATAATATACACAGCCCAGCCCCCACAGGCCCATATAGGACACATAATATACACAGCCCAGCCCCAGCCCATTCAGACTTACAGAGCAGATGAAAGTGAAAGTGCTTTTCCTGCTGTCTGTGTCCCGCACTGGTGGCAGCCCCGGGTCTGCAGCTGAGGTAGGAGGAGAGAGAGGAGAGAGAGAAGTTGCCGGCTGCTGAGCTGACTGCTGGATCCAGAGAACGTGCTGTGCTGTCGCTGTCTTGATGTCATCACACACAGCACAGCACTGCCGTATATTGCGTGGTCCGCGTCCGCCCCTCAGCCGCTGATTGGTGTGCGTGTGTGCCAGCGTGACAGCGCTTCAGTGTGCGACACTGCGGCTGGCGACGAGTGAGTCACTGACAGTGACTCACTCTCCTCCTGACTCTGAGACTGAGTCTCTCTCTCTCCTCTCCTCATCATGACGCATAATACCGGCGGGACCGGGGCAACTTGGCGGCCGGCCCCGCTCCCCGGACCCCGCTATACCGGCGGGAGGCGGCGGCCGCAAAATCAATTATAAACAAACAGGCAGACCAGCTGCGGCGGGAGGAGCGGGCGGCCCCCGCACCCCGCCACCGGCCGGCCCATAGGGAGAAGTCCCGGTCCTCCCGCCTGCCAGTCCGGGCCTGGCGCCATGTACCATAAAATCTTGAGTGACAACCTCCTTCCCTCGCCAGGGCATTAAAAATAGATCAAGGATGGATCTTCCAGCACGACAATGGCCCAAAACAGCCAAGGCAACAAAGGAGTGGTTCAAAAAGAAGCAGATTAAGGTCATTTAGGGGCCTAGCCAGTCTCCAGACCTTAATCCCATAGAATATTTATGAAGGGAGCTGAAGCTCCAAGTTGCCAAGCGACAGCCTCAAAATAATGAATTATAGATGATCTGCAAAGAGGAGTGGACCAAAATTCCTCCTGGTATGTGTGCAAACCTCATCTTCAACTGCTGTGCCTGCCAAAAAGGGTTTTGTATTGAAGTACTAAGTTTTGTTTGCCAGAGGGATCAAATACTTATTTCTCTCTGCAAAATGCAAATAACTTTATAGAATTTAGACAATGTGATTTTTTATTTTTGATATTCTATCTCTCCCTGTTAAAATTAACCTACCCTAAAAAGTATAGATTGTTCATGTCTTTGTCAGTGGGCAACCTTACAAAATTAGCAATAGATCAAATACTTATTTCCTTTGCTGTATATGCAACATATTTATCTATTTCATGGGTGAGAAAAGGTTTGTATGTTCCAAAAATGGGAATGTTGACCTGTTCTATCCTGAACTCTAAGATGATGACATGTAGTATAAGAAATATTCATCTCTCTCCGCTTATCTTCCTACAACGTCCAAGTATTCACATTTTTGAAGGTTTATTTCAATACTCTCTGGTCATAACCATTAAAAGGTTAAACAAGGCTTTCTTTCCTCAAGTTTTTTTAATGTTATTTTATGGATTTTATAGAATGCATTATTATTTTATATACAAATTTTGCTTACTCTAAATTATATGGGTATTTACATTTGGGGATATCCCTAATTGAGTTCATATACAGTATATAGGTCTCATCAGGGAAACCACTGCTTGCTCATCACATACCGCCTGCTCCTGTGAACAAGGTCTCATAGGAATCATATTTTATTTTGCAATTTATAGTAGGCAAAGAACTGTACTTGCACGGAAATAAAAGAGAGTTAGTGAGCTTTCTTGTTGAGCTTAGGAGTTTTATTCCTTTTTTCACAATAAAAATGATCTCTTGCAAAAAATATACACTATCGCAATCCAATAATATACAATGCTAAATTATTTGTCTGGAATAATATATGTAACAATTGTACTTAAAGTGACCCTGTCACAAGATTTGGGTGTGTGAAACTAAGAGCATGTGCTCACGGTCCGGAGGAGCGGCGTGTTGAATGCAGCTCCTCCGGAACTGAGTGAACCCGCAGGTGCCCACATGGAGACCGCAGCCGCCCTGTACTCACTATGGCGAGTACAGGGCGGCTTCTCCCTCCGTGCACCCGAATGCAGCCGCTTCTGACTCCGCAGCATGAAATGAACATACTACAGAGGAGCAGCTAAATGAGCGATGCAGTTCGGTTAAGCATAGTGGACATGAGATTTCTTAAAATCCCATCCACTATGCTTCTACTGTACTACGCAGCATTTTGGACGCAGCGGCAAGACGCTGCGTCCAAAACTCTGCATATACTCATCGCGAGTATGCCGCCCAAAAGTGCCACCTTCAGCAGCACCTATGCTGCATTGTAAGAAGGAGCTATTATCCCCCAAATTCCCCTGTACACCTAATAAATAAGTTTAAAAACCTCCCACCCTGTATTGTAATTGCCTAATTCCAGTCTGATAAACTTGATTGTAGCTTGGTCCATCCAGCCTCTATACAATAAGCAGCATGTGTGCAACATGTAAACACAACCTTACAGACACAAAATAGCAAAATAAAGCTTACATAAAAATGAGAAAGTTCTGGATGCTATAACTATGAATAAATGAACAAACAATCCACAGCTCCCTACTAGAGATAAGCAGGATGCACAGATGATATTATGCCAGTCCTGGATAATCAATAGCTCAAAGGTAAGAGATTTGCAGCCATTCATCCAGCCGCCAGATGACACTGACTTAGGTGCTGGACCGGATGCTGTGATGAATCAATCCGCTTATCTATAGTCCCAATCGTCCTGTATACAGTGGACAGTTCTGGATTTGCGTCTATGTTCAGCAGTCTCTGGTGTCTTCTGAATGTCCCTCACTGCTATCGCTCCTCTGACATCTACTGCCAGGGTAGAAAGTAGGGGAAATAGGTGTGGATTGGGGTGTGGTGAAAACTTGCTGTTCTTCTAAAGTTGAGAGGTATGTACATGCACAGCGCACACATCACACAAACACAGACAACATATAACATAACCATAGATTCCATCACACAAGCACAGCTATCATATTATACAAACACACATCACACAAGCATAGTGCACAAGTCACAAATAACAAATCATACTCCAAATGTACGCAGCTCACGTCACACAGACATGTAGCAGGTGTCACACAAAATATAATGCTCACATCACACAGTCACAGTGCCCACTTCACACATAGCACACAAGCATAGCACTCACATCACACAAGCACAGACTTTATATTACACAAGCACAGTGCACACATCATACAGATCACACTTTACACATACACAACTGTCACTTAAAAAAATGGCTTGGGCCCAGTTCACAATTAAGGCAGGGCTGCGTTTGCGTTTCTATGCGTTTTTACCACTAAAAAAGCATTTAAACGCATCCAAAAACGCACCCATAGGGTTTAATGCAATGCAAAACACATGTTATTTTGCAAAAACGCAAAGTGTAGCCCAAAATGTTGCATCCCACGTTTTGGGCTGCGTTTGCAATGTGTTTTGCATTGAACCCTATGGGTGCATTTTTGGATGCATTTAAATGCGTTTGTAGCTGTTAATAGAAATCCAATCGCATCAACTCATCGTCTTCAAGAGTAGCGGTCCCCAACCTGTAGGTCGGGAGACACATGTGGCTCTCAGGATAATGATGTGTGGTTTTCAGTTGTTTGCAAGCTTGGTGCATTATCATCAGGCCTAGAAAACAGCTGTAAAGAGCAGGTCTCCAGATGGTGACTTTTATTAGTTTTGTGGTAACTTTATGCCATCCTCTGGGTGTCACTATGGGGAGAGTTGCTGAATTTAGCTTCACACCCTCTCTCAGAGCTGAGTGTGGCTTGTGGTCCTTTCTCTGAGCTCAATATGGCTCATGACCCTCTCTCAGAGCTCTGTTTAGCTCTTGACCCTCTCTCAGAGCTCTGTTTAGCTCTTGACCCTCTCTCAGAGCTCTATTTAGCTCATGACCCTCTCTCAGAGCTTAATGTGTCCCATGATCCTCTCTCAGAGCTTAATGTGGCTTGTAACCCTCTCTCAGAGCTCATTATGATTTGTGATCCTCTCAGCTGAATATAGCTAGTAATCATCTTTCAGAACTCAATGTGGTTTGTCACTCTCTCAGGGCCGAATGTGGCTTGTGACCATCTCTCAGAGCTGAATGTAGCTTTTGACTATCTGTGAGAGCTCATTGTGGTTTGTGACTCTATCTCAGAGCTGAATGTGGCTCATAACCCTTTCTCACAGCTGGATGTGGCTCATGACCCCCTCTCAGAGCTTAATGAGATTTGTGACATTCTCTCAGAGCTCATTATGGTTTTTGATCCTCTCAGAGCTGAATGTGGCTTGTAATCATCTTTCAGAGCTCAATGTAGTTTGTGACTCTCTCTCAGAGCTGGATGTAGTTCATTATCCTTTCTCAGAGCTCATTTAGTTTGTGACCCTCTCTCAGAGCTGAATGTGGCTCGTGACTCTCTCTCAGAGATGGATGTGGCTCATGACCCTCTCTCAGCACTTAATGTAGCTTGTGACATTCTCTCAGAGCTCATTATGGTTTTTGATCCTCTCAGAGCTGAATGTGGCTTGTAATCATCTTTCAGAGCTCAATGTAGTTTGTGACTCTCAGAACTCAATGTGGCTTGTGGCCCTCTCTCAGAACTCAATTTGGTTCATGACCCTCTCTCAGAGCTCCATGTGGCCCATGATCCTCTCTCAGAGCTGAATGTGGCTTGTAATCATCTTTCAGAGCTCAATGTAGTTTGTGACTCTCAGAGCTCAATGTGGCTTGTGGCCCTCTCTCAGAACTCAATTTGGTTCATGACCCTCTCTCAGAGCTCCATGTGGCCCATGATCCTCTCTCAGAGCTTAATGTGGCCCTCTCTCAAATCTCATTATGGCTTGTAACTCTCTCAGAACTGAATGTGACTTGTAATTCCCTTTCAGAGCTGAATATGGCTTGTGACCATCTCTCAGAGCTTATTGTATATTGTGACTCTCTGAGCTGAATGTGTCTCATGACCCTTTCTCAGAGCTGGATGTAGCATATGGCCTTCTCACAGAGCTTAATGTGTCTCACGACCATCTCTCAGAGCTGGATGTGGCTCATGACCTTCTCTCAGAGCTTAATGAGGCTTGTGACCATCTCTTAGAGCTCAATGCTGTGTGGTTCATTATCCTTTCTCAGAGCTCATTTAGTTTGTGACCCTCTCTCAGATCTGAATGTGGCTCATGACCCTCTCTCAGAACTGAATGTGCATCGTGACCCTCTCTTAGAGATGGATGTGGCTCATGGCTTTCTCTCAGACCTGGATGTAGTTTATTATCCATTCTCAGAGCTCAGTGTAGTTTGTGAGTGTGGCGCCCCTGCGGGTATGCGCCACAGAGTGGTATTGCATTTAATATATATGTGTAATATTTTTGTAAGTTGCTAGGTTAGGATTTAAATCTTATGGAGTCTATTTTTAGCACTCACTTAGGACCGCATTGTGGAGACCCGGGGGTCAGTGGGCGCTCTCGTCCGCAGGCCAAGCCGCCTTTACAAAGACAGCGTGGACCAGGGCTCATCCCCAACTGAACGCCCGAGCTCCTTAACCGTGGGCAGAACACTACTCAGACAACACAGGGTCAGGGAATCACAATATCAAGGCTTTATTGGATCCCCAAACAGTTAACAGCATATAACGCATAACCAGCAAAACACAACAATGTAACAGGCAACAGAGTCTCACCCTTCCGCTGGCTCACCAGGGTTTAGAATGCAGCATGGCAAAGTCTGTAGCCAGGTGACTGTATCGTCTCAACCTGGGTTGCTTCCTTGTCCTTAAGTATCTTGTGCAGTCTTTATCACAGCCGAATCCGATAATCCGATACTGAAGTCCTTGTGGTTCTTTAGTCCGTGTTCTGGTCCCCTTGGTCGGCACCGAAATGCCTAGGCCTGGGGTTATGGCTAGCTAACCGTATCCAAAGACCCTTGATTAGCTGCCTGTATCCAATCCAGTGACCTCTAGCCGGGACCGAAACCCCTAGACTGAGGCCACTAGACAGAATCTCCTCCAATCTTCAATCTCCAAATCTGCTGGTCAAAGTGAACAGTCCTCCTTATATACCCTCAGCCCTCATTGTAGGATATGGGGGACGTCATGATTGGTGCAATAACACAGTCTTTTCATTGGCTGAACTCCAATCCTCATTTAACATATTTTAGTCCTATTGCAATCCAAATGCTGATCCAATTGCTAGCAGTGATACAATGGAAAGTTAGCATGAGACAATCAGACAACCATGATACTTAAACAATCGTGGCTGTACATGGAATCAACATTCACAGGGTAATAGACAATGGACGATTAGCATAATTAAGTTCTCTGGCCTGCTATGACAAACAAGTTAGATAATTACATTACCAAGCTAAACTTTAACCACAGAAATCTATGACAATACTGTAAGAAATTCTCTTTGACCATTACAAGTTTACAAACCAAAATGCAATATGATATGTCTGGATGAATAAGAAATCCTCCTACATTATATATTAAAGGGTCCATTTCGTCACATTCCTCACCCCTTCTTATTTAGCCAGACAGAGCAGTCAGATGTGATCAGTCTCTGGTTATCCTTCTCCTCTGGGCGGCATTGTCTTTTTTAATGGAGAAAACAGCAATCGAGGCTTCCATCTATACACCTCCCCCAGATTACCTCCCCCAGGATGGGCAGACATATTGTGGATAAGCAATAAAATGGGATTCAAGGGTTGGGCTCCCATAAACATCTGGCCATCAATTCCCCCCCAGACAATGACCACAGTCTGGCTAGGTGTACTCACTGTTGATGGCTCCGAGGAGAATGATGGGGTCTGGGAACATGAATTATCCTCTGAAGGTGGGGTAGCAAGATCCACATCAGGGTGCTGCTTGGCTTCCTGGATGTTGGTGATGGTTGTGACAAACTGGCTGGATAGTCCTTGTCCTGGGTCAGCTTGCAAAACAACAGATGTGGGGGGGCCATCAATGAGCCCATGAGCTTCAACCTCCTCCTGGTTAGCCCCTGAATCAACAGGTGTGGGGAAGCTGCTCACAAATCCCACATCAAGCTCTTCCTGGTCAGTCTCTACAATAGCAGGCATGGGGACGCTGTCTGTAAGCTCCACATCAACCTCTTCCGGGTCAGTTTCCACAATAGGTGTAGGGTCACAGTCTATAAGCTCCACATCGACCTCTTCCTGGTCAGTTCCCAAAGCAACAGGGATAAGGGCGTTGTCCATGAATTCCAACTTGTCCTCTCCCGGCTCAGGCTCCAAAATAACAGGTGTAGGGTCACTGTCTGTAAGCTCCAACTTGTCCTCTCCCTGGTCGTTCGCCTCGGCTAGCTGCACACCTTCCGAAGGGATGTCTGAGCACTGACCCTCAGCCAGGGAGATGGTTAATTGGGAACAGGGTACAGGGTCTGGAGAAACAATAGCTGGGCTTACCAGGATGTGGACAGAATCAGTTTCTTGTTGTCCCGGGGCTTGGACGTCACTGACCTGGACTGGCTGTGCTGGCCGATGAGCTCCAGGCATGGGGCCCCGGTGTTGGCGACAATCTTTGTCCATATGTCCAAGACGTCCACACGTATAACAGCGCTGTGGATTGGGCAAATCACGTATCCTGTCTGCATACCTTTGTCCTGATGGGGCTTCTAATGGGTAGCGGAATAATCCTACTCGAGCGGCTGGGGGTAGCAGTTGATGAGCTGGAGTTCCTAAAACATATCCCAGAACCCAAGCCCTCTCTTCTCTTGAGGCTTTTGGCCCCAATGCAGCCAAGCTCTCCTTGATTTGGACTGCTGTGGACCTGGTGATTTCACGATATTCACTGGATCCATGATGTGGTGCACAACTTACATCCTCTGGTACCACGTCGGCGGGGTCCTCATCATCCTCACCATCATTCTGAGTGTCCCAATGGACCAATTTCTGAATCAAAGCCGACCGAGTGTCAGCGTTCCTGTATTCAATATTTCTCCTCTGGCACAGATCCTGTAGCATCCATTTACTGCTGCTGCCGTATCTCCTCTCCGGCCCTTGTCCCATGGCTGAGCTGGTGGGGTTGGACATGGCAACGTCCGAAACCTGAATGCCTCACCTATGGCCTGCTGGGTATGCTTATATGCCTCGCTGGTTGTTGAGCCCCTGGACGGTGTCCACGAACACCAGTCCCCTGCAGCTCCCCTGGATAAACCAGGCTGAGTAGGATCCCACCGCTGCCACCAATTGTGGAGACCCGGGGGTCAGTGGGCGCTCTCGTCCGCAGGCCCAGCCGCCTTTACAAAGACAGCGTGGACCAGGGCTCATCCCCAACTGAACGCCCGAGCTCCTTAACCGTGGGCAGAACACTACTCAGACAACACAGGGTCAGGGAATCACAATATCAAGGCTTTATTGGATCCCCAAACAGTTAACAGCATATAACGCATAACCAGCAAAACACAACAATGTAACAGGCAACAGAGTCTCACCCTTCCGCTGGCTCACCAGGGTTTAGAATGCAGCATGGCAAAGTCTGTAGCCAGGTGACTGTATCGTCCCAACCTGGGTTGCTTCCTTGTCCTTAGGTATCTTGTGCAGTCTTTATCACAGCCGAATCCGATAATCCGATACTGAAGTCCTTGTGGTTCTTTAGTCCGTGTTCTGGTCCCCTTGGTCGGCACCGAAATGCCTAGGCCTGGGGTTATGGCTAGCTAACCGTATCCAAAGACCCTTGATTAGCTGCCTGTATCCAATCCAGTGACCTCTAGCCGGGACCGAAACCCCTAGACTGAGGCCACTAGACAGAATCTCCTCCAATCTTCAATCTCCAAATCTGCTGGTCAAAGTGAACAGTCCTCCTTATATACCCTCAGCCCTCATTGTAGGATATGGGGGACGTCATGATTGGTGCAATAACACAGTCTTTTCATTGGCTGAACTCCAATCCTCATTTAACATATTTTAGTCCTATTGCAATCCAAATGCTGATCCAATTGCTAGCAGTGATACAATGGAAAGTTAGCATGAGACAATCAGTCTGCAAACCATGATACTTAAACAATCGTGGCTGTACATGGAATCAACATTCACAGGGTAATAGACAATGGACGATTAGCATAATTAAGTTCTCTGGCCTGCTATGACAAACAAGTTAGATAATTACATTACCAAGCTAAACTTTAACCACAGAAATCTATGACAATACTGTAAGAAATTCTCTTTGACCATTACAAGTTTACAAACCAAAATGCAATATGATATGTCTGGATGAATAAGAAATCCTCCTACATTATATATTAAAGGGTCCATTTCGTCACACGCATCACTTAGTGTAAGGGGAACTGGTAATATGGTAGGTTCCACAGGGTGGGGGCGGAGCTTAGGATAGTTAGAGTGACAGTTGAGATTTACCTCAGACAGCGCTGGGAAGGCAGACAGAGTGGTCAGGCCTGGCAGCCCAGCTGAGTGGAGGGTACCCCATCTTTATGTGGGGGCCCAGGACAGATGGCAACGGATCAGGACTGGTAGGAGCCAGCTGGTCATGTTGAGAGGACACCAGTGACACGGACTACCGAGGCAGCCAGGAGTTCAGCCCTGACTGCAAAACCGACGAGCTGCAGGCCCAACAGAACCGGGTTGCTGACAGCGCCACAAAGGTACCTCTCCCCTCAGAACTGAAAACCGGTTCAGGACACTAGGAGAAATAAAAAGGGACAGACATTTACTGCGGTGCTGGAGGGGAACTTTTTATTCTCGGGTTGCCCTGTCCAAACCGGGTAGTGGACAGACCTTATCTCCTAGAAACAGACCGTAGGACTGGCGGGGGAGCTCTTCAAAGGTGGTAAAGACTGGAAGATCTAGATAAAGTAGAAACCCTGAAAGACAGAGAGAGAACATCTAAAGACTCCTTAAGAGAAATCCTGAGTTGGTAACAACACCCTAAACCAAACTGTACTGTGTTTTGTTATGCCATCAGCCGGTACCGAGTAAAGCAAAGTTAAACTGGAAATGGTTTCTGTTATTCTTCCTGCCGCAGCTCAAAGGACTTAACATCATCAACATCAACAGCAGAGGGGTAAGAACTGCACCACCATTACCATCACTGTCCTCTCTCACCGTCTCACCACAGCTCCCTGTGGGGAGCTGTACCACACATAGCTGCCTTCACCATCACCTCAGTGGCCGGCTGGCAGCGCCGGTACCACCTTACCGGACACTACAGGTGGCGTCACGTTCCCCTGTAAATAACCCCTTTAACCCCCACTGTTTACCATCAACATCTGGTATAATTGATCACCAGGGCACGGCATCGGGGTCCCGACCATCCGTGACTCCCCACACAGTAGCCCCGGCGTCCGAGTCCCTCACCCACCCTAGCTCTGGTTGAATCATGAGTCTCTCTCAAAACTGAATGTGGCTTGTTACCCTCTCTCAAAACTCACTGTGGTTCATGACCCTCTCTCAGAGATCAATGTGGCCCATGATCCTCTCTCAGCACTTAATGTAGCTTGTGACATTCTCTCAGAGCTCATTATGGTTTGTGGTCCTCTCAGAGCTGAATGTGGATTGTAATCATCTTTCAGAGCTCAATGTGGCTTGTGTCCCTCTCTCAGAACTCAGTTTGGTTCATGACTCTCTCTCAGAGCTCCATGTGGCCAATGATCCTCTCTCAGAGCTTAATGTGGCTTGTGACCTTTTCTCAGAGCTCATTATGGTTTGTGATCCTTTCAGAACTGAATGTGGCTCGTAATCATCTTTCAGAGCTGAATGAGGCTTGTAACTCTCAGAACTGAATGTGGCTTGTGACCCCCTTTGAGAGCTGAATGTGACTTGTGACCGTCTCTCAGAGCTCATTGTGCATTGTGACCCTCTCTCAGAGCTGAAGGTGTCTCATGATCCTCTCTCAGAGCTGAATGTAGCTTTTGGCGTTCTCTCAGAGCTTAATGTGTCTTGTGACCATCTCTCAAGGTACCGTCACACGCGGCAATATTGCTAGGCAATTTCACTGGCAATTTGCTGGTTGCAGTGAAATCATGGACACATTGTTCCATTTGTACACAGCGCCAAAATAGAGCAATGTGTCCATGATTTCACTGCAACCAGCAAATTGCCAGTGAAATTGCCTAGCAATATTGCCACGTGTGACGGTACCTTTAGAGCTGAATGTGGCTCATGAACCTCTTTCAGAGATCATTGTGGTTGATGACCTTTTCTCAGAGCTGAATGTGTCTCCTGACCATCTTTCAGAGCTGAATTTGGCTCATGACCCTCTCTCAGAGCTGAATGTGGCTCGTGACCCTCTCTAAGAGCTGAATGTGGCTCGTGACCCTCTCAGAGCTGAATGTGGCTCGTGACCCTCTCTCAGAGCTGAATGTGGATCGTAACCTTCTCTCAGAGCTGAATTTGGTGTGTGACCCTCTCTCAGCTAAATGTGGCTCGTGACCCTCTCTCAGAGCAGAATGTGGCTCGTAACCCTCTCTCAGGCTGCCTTCAGACTTGCAGATGCCTCCGCAGCGTTTTGCAAAGGCATCTGCAAGTATCTGCATGCAGACCGCGGCCCCTATGTTTATAATGGAGCGCACGGCGGTCTGCAGATGCTTGCAGACCGCCGTGCGCTCTCATTGCCCGCCATTAGTGATCTGTGCACAGGCGGATGCCTGCGTACAGATCACACACTCTCGTCCGCACCAGGGACGCGAGATGTTGCGTCCCTGGTGCGGATGAGAGTGTGTGATTTGTGCGCAGGCATACGCCTGCGCACAGATCACTGATGGCGGGCAATGAGAGCGCACGGCGGTCTGCAAGCATCTGCAGACCGCCGTGCGCTCCATTATAAACATAGGGGCCGCGGTCTGCATGCAGATACTTGCAGATGCCTCTGCAAAACGCTGCGGAGGCATCTGCAAGTCTGAAGGCAGCCTCAGAGCTGAATTTTCATGCAAAAAATAGTAATGGCGGTCTAATTAGGAGCGCTCTAAGGAACAAGCAGACATGTAAGATGTTTTCATAAATGTCAAACCTTTTATTAACTTCTTAGCTCCCCTCACAGCTCCACTACGCGTTTTTTTACTCCATTACTCCATTACTATTTTTTGCATGAAAACTACTCCCTTTTTGAGGGACTGGCGGCTGGAGCAGCTCAGGAACAGCACAAACAATCTGCCTTGAACAGGAGAGAGGAGAGCGGAGAGGCATTGCATATACCGCCGGCGGCGGAGGCTGTTAAACCGGGTTGTGCAGGAATTGCACAACCCGATAAGGTGAGTGGCCACCTATCCACGCCACTTAGACGTTTTTAATAAGGGGATCCTACACATTTGCGCCCCTTTTCCTTTTTGTTTTTCAGAGCTGAATTTGGCTCGTGACCCTCTCTCAGAGCTGAATGTGGCTTATGATCCTCTCTCAGAGCGTATTGTGCTTCTCATAGTAGGAAAGTTTGGGAACCACTGTTCTACTGAATATGCACATTAAATCAGTATGAACAGGGCAATAATTGGAATATGATGCACCTATGTGCTTAAGTCTAGAAAATACTGTGATATCATATATAGTATAAGTATTATAAAGTATAATTATTAAAGTATGACATATGTGTGAACTTATGGTAGTAAACATAAAACAATTCTAGTGCCCTGCCAACATGTTTAGACTCATTTGCTCATTAATTGCTGCCTTTTCAAACATTTGGTTTTCAGGGCACTTAGAAGCCCGTGTGGCGCATTTGTTCTCACAGAGAGGGAACAATTGCATTTAAGCTATTACGGTTTTCATGTAATGAGATGAGACAAAAGGAAAACAATGGTTGAAATGAAGCTTCTGTGAAGCCAAAATGTGTATCCTAATGGTATCTTCTCCAGCAATCATATAGTAAATAGCTGGTATTGGGTTTGCACTTTCTCCCTAATGGCAGAATAAATCATGGTTTATAATGTAATAAGCAGAATGATAGCAGTACGACAAACCAGGCTTAATGCATAAGAGCAAAACGCTTTTCTTTTTTTTTTTTAACCTACAGGACAATGATTGCGTTTTACTCTTATGGGATCTCTAATTCTTTTCTGAATTAAGGTTTTCAGTGAAAAACAAAAACAAACCTAAGCATCAAAGGCCATTTTATTGTCCATTTAACAGATTTCAAGTGCTTAGCAAACGATGAAACATGCTTTATACATTATTATGCAAGGAAAGAATGGAGGGTTCACACATATTAAAAGCATCACTTCTACCCCCTGCTGTTTTACGTTCCTTTTAGCACTCAACTTGCAATCGAAGAAGCATTCTTGATGTTTTCTGTCTGAGCATGTAGATAAGGAAAATGGCTCAGCCATAAAATCTGACTCCATCAGAAACTGGTGAGATACTAATTGTCATTCTGCACTTATCACTGTGTCTTAGGGTGCTTTCACACCGCGATTTTTGAGGATCCGTGGCTGTCTGTTGTAAAACGGACAGCCACGGATTCGATTTGGCCCCCATGTTATCCTATGGGCACAGATCGGATCGGATTTGGCCTAATTGCCATCCAATTTTTGTCGGATCTGATTGTGTCCGATTTTTTGCTGTTCCCAAAATCGGACACTGCTCCGATTTTAGGAACAGCGGACCAAATCAGACTGAATCGGATCCGACCTGATCCGCGGCCTTTAACATGGGGGCCTATGGAGCACTGGTCCAAGAAAACACAGGATCGTTGCTCGGACCCAATTTTAGTGTACTGAGCATGTTCAGTACACTAAAACCACTCTGTACCATCTAATGTCACTTCCTCAATGTATATACATACATTGTGGAAGTGAAATTAAGTAAAAGCAAGGGGTAAAAATAAAAAAACTCTATTCTCTCCTTCCAGCGATCCCACGACACCTACAGCAAGCCTCCGGATAACTACAGGACCTGGCATTACATCACAACCTGATGAACTGATTGTGTCACATGACCGATTTCCGCGGTAAGTGCGGTCATGTGACCCGATGACGCTGCCGGGTTCTGACGTTACAGCACGTCCTGTAGTCACCCGGAGCTTGCTGCAGGGGGATCGCTGGAAGGTGAGAATAGAGTTTTTTTTATTTTTAACCCCTTGCTTTTACTTAATTTCACTTCCACAAAGTATGGATATGCATTGCGGAAGTGAAAGTGCCCCGCACAGCTCTTTCTGTATCCGGACCTCTGAAAATCACGGCCTCAGACACAGAAATAGCCTTGAAGTTCACATCCGATCCTACAGACAGGAAAAACATCACAATGTGAAACCAGCCTTATATGCTACAGTAGTAATCCTTCAGTTTTCACACTAGGCATTAAGCTTTTTTAACTTCATAATTTCTAGCCTTTCAAGAAAAGCTTTCAGAAGTCTCTATTAGGCTGGAGTTACTCTAGTGTATGACTCAAAATGCCTGGACTGACTGGCAGCTCTCTTAACCCTAGTGTGTCAGCTGCATAGAAATACATGAAACTGTCATGCCCAGGTCAGGAGAGCCGTTGGACAATCCAGGCATCTTAATGTGATCCTCGCTTGAGTCATGCACTAGTGTAAGAGTCCCGTCACACTTGGCAACGTTCTAGCGATCCCAACAACGATACAACCTAGTAAGGATCGCTGGCACGTCGCTACCTGGTCGCTGGTGAGATGTCAAACAGTCAGATCTACTGAATGATGCAGCAACGATACGGCGACCGGTATAACGACCTCGGCGGTCGTTGGGACCCTGTCACACAGCAGCTAGTCTGACGACTCAGACCTACTGGCTGAGTTCTGAGTCGCCAACGAGGTCGTTGTTAAGGCATCAAACAAACCGATGCATGCTGCCCGGCAGGAGCCCGACGATCAAAAAATGGTCCAGGCCATTTCGACACGAACGACAAACTCACAGGGGGGGGGGCCTGGTGGCTGCTACGTGTCAAACATAGTGAGATCGCTGGTGAGGTCGCTCTTGCATCATAAAACCTGTGACGAAACAGCAATCTCGCTAGCGATCTCGCTAGGTGTGACGGGGCTTAACTCCAGCCTTATCATCAGAAGCAGAATAAGGCTAGGGTCACACATGGCCATCAGTTTTTTCCCTTGTTTTCAATAACAGATCCGTTTTTTTTAGGGTGCTTTTTAACCCTCCTGTGCAGCTCTGCATTTTTGGGACTTTGCCATTTTTTTCATAAACAATGCTCTAAAAAACGGATCCATTTACCCATAGGGCCCCATTTTAAAAAAAGGATCCGTTTTTTTACTGCACCCAAAAACATTGCTTGCAAACTCTTTTGGGTCCTGTAAAAAAACTGACACTATTGCAGTCACACTTGAGTGCAGCATCCGTTTTTGTCATCAGTTTTTGGACTTAGAACACAAAAGTGGAAAAACTGATGCCAGTAATGGATCCAGGGCTTATGTGTGACCCTAGCCTAACAATGAGAGATAATACCTGTATACATGGCTGATAACATATGGTCCACCAATCACAAGAGGTGATGTCACCGCTGATCATACTCCCCTACCGTCACCATGACCTTTGCACATGATTATTAGATGCATCAATACAAAAGCTATGGTCAATGTCTGTTCATTGTGGCTTCTTGCAATTTTGCACTGTCCACTGGGACTTGTTTTAGTCTTGAAATTCCTGTTGTTTCATGAAATTGACAAGACTAAAACAAGTCCCAGTGGACAGTGCAAAATTGCAAGATCTCTATTTTTCATTTTTAAAGGGAACCTGTCACCAGGTTTTTCCCATAAAAAATGCATTCACCACCAGTAAGCCCTTATAGAAAGAAGTCTAGAATGTTGTATATGCTCTAAGTCTCCGGGCTGATTTGTTTAAAAGGAGAAATAAAAATTAATTATCTTTGCGTCTTTGTATTTATGAAACAAATGATCAATAAAAATAATCTGTGTAAAGAAGTAAAAAAGCCTTTAAAAAGAACCAATAACCTGGATTTAGTGCTATGCAGCTGGAGATTGATGTGTGCAGCATGACATCACTATTTATTTTGTTTTTTTCATTACTCCCCTGTGGGCTTGTCTTTCGACTGTAAGCTTAACCCCCTTCCCTCTCATCCAGACTTTAATTTTACTTTCACTTTCCTCCAGCAACATGATAGTGAAAGTAAAAATTGGCTTACAGGCAAAAGACAAGCCCCCAGGGGAGAAATAAAAAGAATCCAGATTCCTCTAGTAAATTGGTTTCATAAAGATTCAGCAGGTTAATGGTTAGGTTTTATTGTATGTAACATCTATCTAAGAAGCTGCCAATTTCCCGTAAGAATGTCCATTATCCACATCTGACATTTCAGCAATGTAATCTTCACACATATCTACTTCTCATTCCAGGTACACAGCAATTGTTAAACCCATGGACATTCAAACCAACAATGCATTGACCAAGATTTGTATCAAAGCTGCTCTCATCTGGATATTATCTATGACTCTGGCCATCCCAGAAGCAGTTTTTTTCGGACTTGCACCCTTTCTATGACAAAGAAACCAATAAAACATTTGTCAGCTGTGCTCCTTACCCGCACTCTGATGGACTTCACCCAAGAATACATTCAATGACTTCCTTCTTGATCTTCTATGTTATTCCTCTATCTATAATTTCAGTGTATTACTACTTCATTGCCAAGAATCTGATTCGGAGTGCATACAATATGCCAGTGGAAGGAAACGTGCATGTTAGGAGACAGGTATGATTTTATCATTTGTAAAAATTGTCACCGAGAAGGAATTATTGACTATGTATTCTATTACTAGTGTCAAGTGTGGAGTATAGGTAGCTGCCTCTGCATTTTTCCATTGTAGAGGCAGAAAATGTTCTTTTGTGGGATGATAGACTCCTAGTGGGCGCAAGTGCTTGAGTATGATGTAGTATACACTATTATGATGATAGACTCTCTTCCAGCAGGTGGGACTAGTGATTTTATTATTATTATTATTATTGGCGCCATTTATTCCAAGGTACTTTACATGGGAAAAGGGGCATTCATAATGCCCCAAAACAAGAACAATAATTATGAGCACAAGGCACAGACAAGTACAGAAGGAGAGAGGACCCTGCCTGTGATGGCTCACAGTCTACAAAGGATGGGTGAGGATACAGTCGGTGAAGAGAGAGGACTCTGCCCACGAGGGCTTACAGTGTACAAGTGATAGGTGAGAATACAGTAGTTGAGAAGAGAGGACCCTGCCCTGAGGGCTCACAGTTTACAAGGGATGGGTGAGGATACAGTAGGTGAGAAGAGAGGACCCTGCCCTGAGGGCTCACAGTTTACAAGGGATGGGTGAGGATACAGTAGGTGAAGAGAGAGGACCCTGCCCACGAGGGCTCACAGTCTACAAGTGATAGGTGAGAATACAGTAGGTGAGAAGAGAGGACCCTGCCCACGAGGACTCACAGTCTGCAAGGGATGGGTGAGGATACAGTAGATAAGGAGAGAGGACCCTGCCCATGAGGGTTCACAGCTACAAGGGATGGGTGAGGATACAGTAGGTGAGGAGAGAGGACCCTGCCACGAGGGTCACAGTCTACAAGTGATAGGTGAGAATACAGTAGGTGAGAAGAGAGGACCCTGCCCACGAGGGCTCACAGTCTACAAGGGATGAGTGAGGATACAGTAGGTGAGAAGAGAGGACCCTGCCTATGAGGGCTCAAGTCTATAAGGAATGGGTGAGGATACAGTAGGTGAGGAGAGAGGATTTGCCCGCAGGGCTCACAGTCTACAAGGGATGGGTGAGGATACAGTAGGTACCCCAGGACGAGTACTGGACTGGGCCCGCCGAGGGCTCACAGTCTACAAGGGGGATGGGTGAGGATACAGTAATGGTGGTGAGGTCAGAGGGAGGGAGTGGACCCTGCCTATGAGGGCTTATAAGCTACAAGGAATGGGTGAGGATACACTAGGAGAGGGTAAATACTCTAGGAGAGGGTAGTGATGTATGGGAAAAGATCTTTGAGAGCTGTAAAATATGCAAAAAGGGATAAATAAGCTTCCTTTTTGTTTCAATAACTGGAGATTTCTTAACTCAGACCTCCACAGATCAAAACTTATAACATGTCACTATTATATATTGACAGTTTCCCAAAAGAAAAGATACAGTACATTTTAAATATTTAAAGATAAGAAAATAAGAAACTGAGGTTTATACTATCGAATTATTGAACGGGGGTGTGATTTATAATCCGAGTCTTGGTAGTTTAGAAAAAAACTTACCGAGGGGTGCTTGTGTGGTGGAGTAGGGGTGCAGGAGGCAGTTTGCAAGGTCCACGAAGGGCAGAGGCAAAGCTATGGGCCCGTTTGTTTTTAACCATCCATTGACTTAATTTCATTTTAGCAGTGTATATGATAGACTGCTAAGTGAAATTACACACATGTTCCACGGGTACAGAGCAGCGCTCTTGTTCTGAGCATGCTCTCTACCCTGGAACCGGATCCGGGAAACAATTCTGTTTTTTCCAGATCCGGCTCCATAGGCCCCCATGTTAACTGTCCTGGACCGGACCGGATTGGTTTCTGTCCGGGTTTGTCTCTGGAGCCCAAAAACGATGGAGACTTCGTTTTTGGGATCGGTGAAAAACAGGACAGAAACTAATCTGGGACCGAATACACAAAACCGGATGGCCAAATGTGGCCAATGCGGCACCATAGGGATACATGGGAGGCAAAAACTATCCTGTACTCTTTGTTTCAAAAATGACAGATCAGGACCATAAAAAACGTGGTGTGAAGCCAGCCTTAGTTGGTTGTTGTTACTGTACGTGTGAAATTCCTTAAAGAGAAGGAAGTTTGGCCATAGTGACCAGTGTGAAAATTACAACATTTCTACTTTTTACTTTTAGTTCAGAATGGGATATGGAAAAAAACATTAATCCCCCTCTTATTTAAACACTAGGTCGTTTACTGATGACATTCCCTTTAAACAATAACTGTACTTTCACCAATTTTGACACAAATCAGTAACACCTGTGAAGTAAAAAGAAAAAAGCTTTGTAATTTATCTTATCAGAGAAAATTGCTTCTTCCTTCTCTACGCTTATTAGCCTTTTCTCCCTTACTGTCATGCCGGAGTGAAGCACCACTTGGCGTGCTGAACAAGTAGAGGCGTAAACCAGGCAAGATGTATAGGAAGGTCCAGACCCTGGATTAGTCCTGTCTAGTGCACAGCCAAGCAGGACACTTGTCTTACTATAGGCATACAGAAAACACGAGAAATGGGGAAAAACAAGGAAAACAGATTCCCCATAGACTTCAATCCTTTTCCAGAGAGATGTTCCACTGCATCACCTGAAAAGATCACCACTGTTTTCTCCAAAGATAGCTCCTTCATAGGTCAGCATAGAATGAAATATAGCAGGCATAGAGAGGAATTAAGAGTAGATTATATAGAGTAAGGGTGTGGCAGCAACTGAGATTACAACTACATGCGAAACAGAGCAGGCTAGAAAGGAGCCTTAACCTCTTCAGCACCACATGTGATTGAATAAGCGACGAGTGGGCACTAAAAAGGGTATGTGAACAGCTAAACGTTGTGACCTTCTGATCCTAGATCTCCCCGAGGTCACATCAGGCTGTGACACACTCGTGACACCTGGCTACTGAACACATCATCCATTTTGATATTCAAATAACCTTTTAAGAGAGTAAGAGGACTAGTTCTCTACCACAACCTATTGGATGTAGCAATCTTAAAGTAAATATCAACCCTTTAGCAAGCCTTCCCACATGACTTGGGATAAGTAGCACCCCAGACATACCATTGGAAGACACGTGTTTTGGGATGTTTGCCCCTCATTCATTGCAAAGCAGGAGACCTGAGAAGCTTCTGACAAGTGATCTAAGGGGAAATGTCTCTCATTGTGGAGATTGCCAAGTAAGGATACTTATAAGCCATGTAATGATCCTGTTGGAAGTTTTGCAAAGAAATTGGCAGACGCATGTGGCAAGGTTCATCAACGTGTTGCTTCCCATATACATGTCAGTAAAATTAAAGTTTTCTTGTTCTTTGAGGATGGTATTTGCTTATTTTCAGAAGACAATGGCCATCTGCCAGATTGGGATCTCCACAAGGAGGAAGGTTCCCCCTTAAATCCACTCTAAAGAGCTTAATTCCATCTTGCTCAAACAAGATGCACTGACAGCACAGTGTGGTATCAGATTACACTGCATATTATACTCTGAGGAGAAGGTGAGGAACACAGTTAGGAGACAAGTAGGTGGAGACATACAAAAATGATGCTGAGCTTTCTAACAAGTCTTTAACCTCCCATCAGAGATTGAATCATTTTCTGACAGCTCAGCACTGCTCCAAGCTGCTTCTACCTCTTCACTTCTTCTCCAGTCCTCCATGCTGCTACTGCTTCTTATTCTTTGCTAAAAAAAGCAATAAAGAGTGGAAATTCTCAGTATGGTATGCTGAGTATGAAACACATTGTTGTCTCCTCTTAACATCTTAAAGTACTTGAAATACAGTTACCATTTAAGGTCTAATAGTCATTAGTGATTTTTTAAATTTTGGCCATATAGGGTTTATAGGGTGTCAAAGAGATTTTGTCAGAATGCATTGATACATTTGCTTTTCAATAAACCGACACCAATTTTAATCATGTGAGTTGACAGCGTATTTTGGTAATAGCCTTTGTCTTTCTCATACTGTTTGCTGAAAATATATTATCCTAATTGTTCTATCAGTTTCCTGTCACTGTTACTCCTTTTCAAAGTGAAGCCCTAATATCCTTGTTTCTCTTCAATGTCAGTTTGCTCAAATTCAGTCATTTTCTATTTTCCATTTTTCATGATTAGTAAGATCCCCTCGAAACTAAGCACAGCGAATAACAATGAAGCAAACCGCACTGCTAAATGACTTACTTTTTAATCTAGGGCAAAGGCTAAATATGAGCCGTAAAACCATTTTCGAGTCCAATAGTCATCCTATTGTTAGTGAATCAGAAAGTACTTTACTGACACATCCAGTACATATTCATGTAATAATTAAGATGTCAATAAAAATCCCATCTTTCACCTTCAAAAATGGAAAGGTGGCAATATATTTGCGGCTCTCTCCACTTCTTTGGTAGAGCCCACATATCGATTCCCGGCCATGCAAGAAAAGGCCTCGTTTTCGTGATAGAAGCAAAACCCAAATTTGGACCCATACCGATCAGAAACTGATGGCAAATTTTGAGTGTACACTATAAATGTCAGAGATGGGACTTACCTACTAGAACAACGTTTCTTCGTGAACGGTGCCGAAATACAGTGTTAGAAGTGAGAGAGCTTGCCTCTTTTTTTATTACTATTTAATTTTTATTTTTCCAATTTTTTATTTTAAAATTTAGATAACATGTAATGCCATAATGAATCTCACCTCTCTGTCCTCCTTAGTAAAGTGATACTATCCTAAGGCCAGCACTAGCAAATTTCACGGTCCATATTAATCTGCAATGCCCCAACTCACCCAAACTTACAGCCTCATATGTGACTGTGAGGCTGTAAATTCCGGTCGGTAAACCATGGTCAGACTTAGCATATGGTCCATATCCAGACCATATAATACGCTCATTATGTGTGTGTCCTCTTGCCTCTGTCACACAAGCATACATTTACAAAAAATGTCTTACTGTGCTATTGCATTAGATTTCCCTCCTTCTAAAGCTAAGAAGCTTAGGCCAACCTATGTGCAACAACTCTGTAGCTAGGGATGTAACTACAACAGGTGCAGCGGTTGCAATCACAACCGAGCCCTGGAGCCTAGTAGGCCCCAAAAGTCCCTTAGGCCTATAGAAAATGACTAATCCTATTAAAGGCTTGCAATAATTAAGGGCCCTGTTGGAGCTTTTGCATTGAGGCCTATGAGGTTCAAGTTATGCCACTGTCCATAGCATTATCCCTTTTGCACCAAACTTTACAGCATGTTCCCCTTTCATTCGCAAAACCAAGACTGCCATATAGAGAAGTGTTATGCGTAACATCTACAAAATAGGTTTCCACCACTCCATAGCCCAGTGGTGGTGGCCTTACATCACTCCATCTCATGCTAGGTATTGTGATTGATTATGTAAGTGTTGCATGCAGCTGCTCAACCATGGAAACCAATGCAATAAAGTTTCGTGCCGATCTTAATGTCAGAGGAGATTTGGAACTTTGCAGATATTGAGTCAATATATCGTTGCCAACTTTTAGGCATCTGAACACTTGGTGAACCCATTCTGTAACTTTACATCTCCTTTTTCTGAGTTACTTTGGTTTCTGAAACTCTGCCACTACACAATAATACCATTCAAATTGATATGCTTGGGATCAAAATTGCACTGCAGTTCAATTTTCTTCATATAAAAAAAGCTACGTGAACATGTGAGTTATAAAAGCCTCTTACTCACATTCTAACCATCCCTGGCTGAGCTCATAGTGTAGTGGTAAAGGTGAAAAAAAGCATTTATACAATTAGGCAGTGACTACACCTTGGAAATTGTAGTCACTCTGGCAGGTTAATAATTAATATTTCAGACGAATTTTAAAAGATGCTGCAGGACCTGTGTGATGTCACGATCATGTGACTACAATAGGCGGAGCTCGGTCTTCGGGGAAAATGCATAGCACATAATGAGTTTGCTTGTTTAGCTCCGCCCATTATGGTCACAAGATTGTTACATCACAAAGGTTCTTTTGAACAGAGAAGTTAACAATGAGTTAACTATTAACCTGCCAGAGTGACTACAACCTCCAAGGTTTAGTCACTGGCCTCAGAAAATGTAAGGGCATAAATGCTTTTTTTCACCTTTAACATTACACTATTAGGTCAGACAGGGATGGTTTAACTAGTATTATGAAGCTACAGGTACAGACAGTGACAGCTGGGGGGAATAAATGATCTGACAGGTTCCCTTTAAAAAAACAAGCATGCTTTATTCACCCTTCTCAGGTACAATGCTAAGCCTCTGCTGCTGCTCCCAGAGACTATCGTCTGCAGCCAAAACCCCTTTAAATCTCGTATACTTTGCTGGTACAGTATGACATAAGAAAATGTTGATCAATAATTCCAGTCAGAAGTTCTGCAAAATATCCACAAAAAGCAAAGTCAACATTTTGCAGTAAATCTGCTATGCATTAATATACTGTATCCTTAACCCCTTCCTGACCCTTGATGTAATACAACATCAAGAGTTGGGTCATGGTGTTTAATGTGAGCTCCGGTGTGGTGCTCACATAAAACACCCGACCTCTCAGCTGATCTCATCAGCTGAGATGTCAGGCTTCCAGCAGCGATCAGATCCACAATCTGATCTGTGCTGTTAACCCCTTGGATCCCGCTGTCATTTACTGACAGCGGGATCCAAAACCGCCGCGGCGGAGATTGCTCTGTTCCCCACCTGCACCCGAAATCCCGAGATAATATCGCAAGATCTCCAGTGCTCATGTGATAGCCCAGGGTCCTACCAAGACCCCGGAAGCTACCACAGATCACCTCGTGAGTGGTTGGCAAGCGCTGCCAACCACTCACAGTGCACATTTGTGACAGGTCCCGATGTGCTGCAGTTCATCAAGACCTGTCACAAGCAATCAGCCTGTGCAGCAGTGTGCCTCCCTATGGGGAGGGTATAGGGGGTGTAAAATAAATAATAATTAATTAATAAAGTTTTTAAAAACATGGAAAAAAACATAAAAGTTCAAATCACCCCCCTCTTCCCTATTCAAAATAAAAGTATTAAAAAAATACACATATTTGGTATCGCTAAGTTCAGAAACGCCCGATATATATCAATATATAAAATCAGTTAATAAGAGCAGTAACGGTAAAAAAGGTCCAAACACCAAAGTTACGTTTTTTTGGTTGCAGCAACATTGCTATAAAATGCAATAACGGGCAATCAAAACAGCACATCCACCCAAAAATGTCATCATTAGAAATGTCTGTTCAAGACACAAAAAATAAGTCGTCAGACTGCCCCAGATCCTGAAAAATGAGAACGCTTCAAACTTCTGAATTTTTTTCACCACTTAAGCTAGGGTCACACTTAAATATAGAATTGCGTTCACCGCATCCAGATCCGGATGCGGGGAACGCAATTGGCTTCAGACAACCAGCAATCCGGGAAGTGATAAACAAAAAAACTTTTGCACTTTTTTTTATCATTTACAGGGTGCAGCTGGGCCCATGGGGCGCCGCTCATCTAGTGGTGCAGAAGCTTCGTACTGGGCGGCCCATTGGTTAGGTGGCAGAGCCAGCGGTAGCTTTCAGACACTCTGCATCATTTGCATCAGTGTGAATAGTGTCCTAAGCAAGCCCATTATGTGCATGGCAGGTCGCCTCCCACATTTTGTTGTATGTAGAGGTGATTTTTATCAGCCTGCACCTGGGGCTTGCTTTACATAGTGGGGTCTGATTGCATCCTGCAAGTGCAGTGTTGATTTTTGCTTTTGGCATTGATGATAAGTTTTTCTAATGCTGTTTTTTTTCTCAGTAGTTTTTGTGCATGTATATTTTGGAGCCTAGTTGTAATGTCATAACTGGTCGTTTATACCCAGACTCCAACAAGCCTTCCCCAGTCCCCAGCAGGCCCTCCTAATACTCCAACATTCACTTCCCAGTCCCAGGCAAGCCCTCCCCAGTCCTCAGCAAGCCCTTCTCATACTTCAACAATCCCTCCCCAGTCCCCAGCAAGCCCACCACAGTTTCCAATAGGATCACCCCCATTTACCTATGTAAAAGCTGATTGTGATTGAACTGCATTGAACTGCATCTCCTTCTCTCTGCAACACTGCCAAAGCCACTCCTCTTTGAAGGAAATTACCATTCTGTGCAGTGCTGTGGTGTGTATGCCTTTCATTCTTCTTCCCCATGCCCATGCTGTCAGTGAAGTGATCCTCCTCTCTGTATCATTGCCACAGATGCTGCACACTCATCTCCTTCAGAGAGGGATGGCTGTGGCAGAGATACAGAGAGGAGGATTGCTTCACTGACAGCTCGGGCATGGGGAAGAAGAATGAAAGGCACACACACCGCAGCACTGCACAGATCGGTCATCTCCTTTACAGAGGGGTGGCTTCGGCACACTGTTGCAGAGAGAAAAAGATGACCAGTCAGTGCAATTTGGTTCAATCACAATCAGCATCTACATAGGTGAATGGGGGTGATCCAATAAAGACTGGGGCGGACCTGCTGGGGACTGAGGAAGGCTTATTGGAGTATGGGGAGGGCTTGCTGGGGACTGAGGTGGGCTTCTTGGAGTCTAGGTGTAAACGATTAGCTGTGACATTACAGTCAGGGTCCAAAACAAACATACCTCTAGATGGGGGCTGAGCTGCTCCTCCACACATGCAGAATTGTAATATTTAAGTAACTATGCAAAATGCTAATCGGTTGTAAATTGCAAACTGTTAGCATTTTGCATTCTAGATAAATATGCAGATTTTAGGAGAAGCCTGGACAACCCCTTTAACTATAGTGGAGAATTTGAGAAAGGTGGTGAAAATTAATGAATTCCGTTTGGTTCAAGGTGCATGTAATATAGTGTGTGGAGAAGAAGGTGGATATAGCCGATAGACATTGGACAGCCAGAGAGGTAAATCTGAGGGTCATTACCATGGTAGTGGTTACTGAAAGCCGGCGAATTCTACATGCTGTCCTAGAACAAAAGCAAATGATTTTGAATGCAAAGTAACCAGGTTTTAATACCAACAATAAATACGCTGATATCGTAATGCAAACCATATATGCAATGATATTCTAATGAACAATACCATAGAGAAGGCCATACAACCAATGACATCATAATGAAGACATTGGTCATTTGACTGCTAATCAAATGAACACTATTATACTGAAAATATTGTATCTATTGACATAATGCTCCATGGACATCATAATGCTGACAATTGAAAGGCTGACAAGGGTTGTCAAAGATAGTACACCGGCCTCATCAGGTGTAGGAGATTTATGTTGAGATAAAGGGATCTAGTTAGAAATGCCTATACTATACATGGACATGATGAGAAAACTCTTTAGCACGTGTACATGTAGAGAAATGTACGTGCTTATAGAGAATATTTTGATCCATATTTACATAAGGGGGTACAGACTTATATGTAGCCAGCTGGCATGGTGCAGACTGTGAATTGTGTCTGTCTTCTGAATACCAGGAAATATCACCTCTTGACTTGCAGTCAGTGGACGTTTGCTTCTATGTAGGAAACTAATACAAGCAGTAAGAATTGGCAAACAGCAGCATTTACTGACTTGTTCCAGATCAGATCTGGACTGAGTCATAACTAATTTATAGTTATGCATATTGCAGACTCCCCCGCCATATGGGCTAAAAGGTTATTATATTAAATACAGACTAATTTGGGCTATGTAACCATCACTTTGGACCTCTATTAGCATATATGCAAAAAAGATGGATAATTTACCCAAAAAACGGCCAAAATAGGCCAAAATATTGTTCTTTTGACTCTTATCAGGCAATTTATTTTTCCTATATGGAATAACATAGTAGACAGTGCTTATCTACAAAAAGATATATATGTTTACATAAGGAGAGTTGTCCAATGTATATATCCATACCCTAAAGTGATATGAACAAAGCATAACCTTGGCTGCCACCAGGTTCATAACTTGAAGCTCATCGGCCCTGATGCGAAAGCTCAAATGAGGCCCCAATTATTGCAAATCCTTAATAAGAATAGTCTATTTCTATAGACCAACAGGACTTTTGGGGCCTCCTAGGTCCAGGTGCGTTTGCAACCCCTGCATCTATTGTAGTTATGCCTGGCCCTGGCTGCCACTAAGTATACACTTCAGATATTCCTGATGACGGAGAGCTATGTTGTGCTGCGCTGAGGTATGTCTGCTGCCCTTTGGCATTTCTTTTGTACTATTGAATATTTATATTGTGGTGGACTTTGGTGTTTGGCAGAGCATTGTGGTATTTGCTTGTCTTGGTGAGAGATATTTTATACTGTGCAGAAAAAAGCACACCTGCACAGGAGCAAGATTGCCAGCGCTGCGTGAATGTCGCCGTACGCATCAGCCACAACAAGCAAGACGGGACATATTTGAGTAGGCGGATGTTCTTTTACCTTGTATGAGTTCGGCCATTCTAAACAAAAAGCATAGTCCACCTAGCACAATAATGTGTACCCATGGCACTTGCTACATCTGTAATTAGTTGACAACCATGCTGTAGACAACTAGTGTCTACAAATATCTCAAGGGCTGTCACACCATAGAGGGATCAACTCTATTCTCATTTGCACAAGGAAATACTAGAAGCAATGGAATGAAGCAGAATTAGAGAAGACAATGATTAGATATTAGAAAAAACTTTTTGACAGTGAGGGCGATTAACGAGTGGAACAGGCGGCCAAGAGAAGTGGTGAGTTCTCCTTCAATGAGAGGTGGTGAGTTCTTCTTCAATGAGAGGTGGTGAGTTCTCCTTCAATGAGAAGTGGTGAGTTCTCCTTCAATGATAGGTGGTGAGTTCTCCTTCAATGAGAGGTGGTGAGTTCTCCTTTAATGAGAAGTGGTGAGTTCTCCTTCAATGAGAGGTGGTGAGTTCTCCTTCAATGAGAAGTGGTGAGTTCTCCTTCAATGATAGGTGGTGAGTTCTCCTTCAATGATAGGTGGTGAGTTCCCCTTCAATGAGAGGTGGTGAGTTCTCCTTCAATGAGAAGTGGTGAGTTCTCCTTCAATGAGAGGTGGTGAGTTCTCCTTCAATGATAGGTGGTGAGTTCCCCTTCAATGAGAGGTGGTGAGTTCTCCTTCAATGATAGGTGGTGAGTTCTCCTTCAATGAGAGGTGGTGAGTTCTCCTTCAATGATAGGTGGTGAGTTCTCCTTCAATGAGAGGTGGTGAGTTCTCCTTCAATAAGAGGTGGTGAGTTCTCCTTCAATGAGAGGTGGTGAGTTTTCCTTCAATGAGAGGTGGTGAGTTCTCCTTCAATGAGAGGTGGTGAGTTCTCCTTCAATGAGAAGTGGTGAGTTTTCCTTTAATGGAAGTCTTCACACAGAGGCTGGACAGATATGTGTCTGGGATGATTTAGTGAATCCTGCACAGGCAGATGTTTGTTGGAATACATGGTGACCTGCACATTTTATAAGATTTATTACATATACGTTGAATCGATTTGATAATCAAATTATAACAAATCAAAAAAGCTATGGTTGGTTATCCACCACATGCACTTGCTAAAAATATGTGGCCATTAAGGGCTAAAAAACTCATTATGGACTGAAAACGGAACAAATACACTATTATTGTAAGAAACCTATTGATGCACTTGTGGAAGGCATCTCAAGTACAGTATTCTTTTTATATATACTGGGATCACCTTTGACTTTTTTATTAAAACTCTCCAAAATAAATACGAATTTCACTTTGGAAATTTTGTTATAAACATTTGTGACAATAAACACAAGGGTTTTTGCAAATTGTTCTTGAAACCGAAGGAAAAGGAAATAACTTCTTCCAAACTCCCAGACCTGAAGAGTTATAGGAAAATAGTAAGAGTATTTTTTTCTTTATCTTTTTATTGGTGTAAACGAGAACATTTTTTTTCTCAACACCCTGACTACGACATTGACATTTTGGCAAAACTGAAAGTTTAAAGTGACATGAAATCGGCCTGGACAGAAATGATGGTCCTTTAACTTACTATTTTGTTGCACAACCTTTTGAGGCAACTACAATCAAACGATTCCTGTAACTGTCAATTAGACTTCTGCACCTCTCCACAGGTATTTTGGGATTCCTCAAGAGCAAACTGCTCCAGTTGTCTGGTATTTGAAGGTTGCCTTTTCTAGACGGCATGTTTCAGCTCTTTCCAAAGATGCCCAATAAGATTTAGGTCAGGACTCATAGAAGGCCGCTTCGAATAGTCCAATGTTTTCCTCTTAGGCTGCTTTCACATAACGTTTTTTTTCCTGTCCGTGGAATCCTACTTTTTGTAGGATCCCACGGACAGGAAAGGACACCACAGGGGGTGACCTATTCTGTGTCCGGGTACGTGATTATCACGGATCCGGACACAGTGGGGCACTTTAACTTCTGCAATGTATAATATACATTGCAGAAGTGAAATATAGTAAAAGAAAGAGTTAAAAATAAAAAATCTCTATGCTCACCCATCCTCGATCCACCGCTGCCTCCCAGTAAGTTACGGGTGCTTACAGGACCTGTGGTGATGTCACAAGCTGATCAGCTGTTTGGGTCACATGACCGCAGTTACCGTGGTAACTGCAGTCATGTGACCTGATGACGCTGCCGGGTTGTGACATCACCACAGGTCCTGTAAGCACCCGGACCTTGCTGGGAGGCAGTGGTGGATCGATGATAGGTGAGCATAGTGATTTTTATTTTTAACTCTTTATTTTACTTAATTACACTTCTGCAATGTATATTATACATTACAGAAGTGTAATTAGAAGGGTTGGAGCAATTTTAGTGTAGTGAGCATGCTCAGTACACTAAAATCGGGTCCGAGGAACAATCAGCTGTTTCCTCGGACCCATGCTCATAGGCCCCTCATGTTAAAGGACACGGATCAGATCGAATTTGGCCTAATTGCCATCCAATTTGGTGGGATCCGATTTTTTTCTGTACCCAAAATCGGAGCAGTCTCCGATTTTGGGTCCAGCAAAAAATCGGACACAAATCGAATCCCACAAAATCGGATAGCAATTAGGCCAAATCCGATCTGATCGACCCCCATAGGATAACATGGGGGCCAAATCGGATCTGTGGCTGTCTGTTTTACAATGGACAGCCACGGATACAACAAGATCGCAATGTGAAACCAGCCTTAGCCATTTTTTGGTGTTTTAGCTGTGTGTTGTGGGTCATTATCTTGTTGCAAGACAAAGACACATGACCTTCAACTGAGACCAAGCTTTCGACACTGGGCATCACATTTCTCTCTAGAATCCCTTGATAGTCTTGAGATTTCATTGTACCCTGCACATTCAAGACACCTGTGCCAAATGAAGCAAAGCATTCCCAGAACATAACAGAGCCTCCTCCATGTTTCACAGTGGGACAGTGTTTTTTTCTTGATATGCTTCATTTTCCCATCTGTGAATATAGAGGTGATGTGCTCTGCCGAAAAGTTCCATTTTTGTCTCATCTGTCCATAGGACATTCTCCCAGAAGCTTTGTGTCTTGTCAACATGTAGTTTGGCAAATTTCAGTCTGACTTTTTTCAACAATGGTGTCCTCCTTGGTCATCACCCATGAAGTCCATTTTGGCTCAAATAATGACGGATGGTACGATCTGACACTGATGTTCCTTGAGCTTGAAGTTCACCTTTAATCCCTTTAGAAGTTTTCCTGGGCTCTTTTGTTGCCATGCATATTATCTGTCTCTTTGATTTGTCATCAATTTTCCTCCTGTCGCCACGTCCCGGGAGGTTGGCTACAGTCCCATGGATCTTAAATTTCTGAATAATATGTGCAACTGTAGTCACAGGAACATCAAGCTACTTGGAGATGGTCTTATAACATTTACCTTTAACATGCTTGTCTATAATTTTCTTTCTAATCTCCTGAGACAACTCTTTCCTTCGTTACCTCTGGTCCATGTTGAGTGTGGTACACACCATGTCACCAAACAGCACAGTGAGTATCTGTAGCCCTATATACAGGCCCAATGACTGATTACAAGATTGTAGACGCCAGTGATGCTAATTAGTGGACACACCTTGATTTAATATATCCCTTTTGGCACATTATTTTCAGGGGTACCATCATTTCTGTCTGGCCGATTTCATGAGTTTAATTTTATTTTTCAATTCTGTGGCAGCAGGGCTAAAAAGCCATGTGTGACTTTCATTTGTTCATTTTCGTAGATTTTTCATTTATTATTACTTTTGTCAGATTCGTTATTTCTGTGACCATTGTGGGTTCTTCTTTCATTAAATGAGGTGTACCATCAATTTTGTCTGCGTATGTAGGTGCAATAAAATGCTTGTTAGATGAGTTTTGGCACTTATGGTATAAAATATTTCTTCTAATGACTGAATTTATGCCATAGGTAAGAAATGACCTCACAATATAATGAATTGGAACACTGGGTGGTGCACTGCAATTTCTTTTTCTTCTTCTTTTAAATTGTACCGTATATACTCGTGTATAAGCCGACCCGTGTATAAGCCGACCCCCTACTTTTGCCCCCAAAACCTGGGAAAACCTATTGACTCGTGTATAAGCCGAGGGTGGACCCCAGCACAGGTGTACAGCCCCAGCAGTGTGGTATACAGGCCCCCCAATGGTAGTATACAGAAGCCTCCCCAGTGGCATATACAGCAACCCCAGTGGTATACAGCAGCCTCCCCAGTGGTATATACAGACCCCACCAGTATATACAGCAGCCCCAGTGGTATATACAGCAGCCCAGTGGTATAAATAGCAGCCCCAATGGTATATACAGCAGCCCCAGTGGTATACAGGCCTCGGCAGTATATACAGCAGCCCCCAGGGGTTATACAGCACCCCCAGGGGTTATACAGCGGCCCCCAGGGGGTACCCAGCGGCCCCCTGGGGGTACCCAGCAGCCCTCAGGGGGTACCAACAGCCCCCTGGGGGTACCAACATCCCCCTGGGGGTACCAACAGCCCCCAGGGGGTACCCAGCAGCCCCCTGGGGGTACCAACAGCCCTCAGGGGGTACCAACAGCCCCCAGGGGGTACCCAGCAGCCCCCTGGGGGTACCAACAGCCCCCAAAAGCTGGCACTGTCCCCCCTTGTAAGGGCCCCCCCCCCCCCGCTGCTTATACATTACCATCCCGGTGTTCTGATCGGCGCCGCTCCTCGGTGCTTCTTCATCCTCCCTTCCTCATCCGGGATCTCCGGCCGTCGCGCGATGACGTCATATCGCTGCGACAGCCGGAGATCCCGGATGCAGCCAGCGAGGACGGGAGGATGAAGAAGAAGCACCGAGGAGCGGCGCCGATCAGAACACCGGGATGGTAATGTATAAGCAGCGGGGGGGGGGGGGGGGGGCCCTTACAAGGGGGGACAGTGCCAGCTTTTGGGGGGCATATATGAACTGCTTCCCCCTGCCGCTGATTGACAGGGGGAAGCAGTGCATATATAATGAGCGGCCCCACGTGACGGGGCCGCTCATACAGCAGCCTCCCCCCGCCTCCTCCAGCCTCCACAGCCCCCACCACAGCAGGTGGTACCGTATAGACCCGTGTATAAGCCGAGGGGGGGACTTTTCAGCCCAAATTTTGGGCTGAAAAACTCGGCTTATACACGAGTATATACGGTAATTGCATTCCTCTGTGGACATTATATCTAGCATAGAAAAGCATTGACTGGATCTATCACTATGAATAATGTGTTATGAAATGACACTTTTCTCCAGCACCTGATAAATTGTCTCTACAGTAATAGAATATATACAGATAGAATTACAGTTTTATAGTAATTATATAGTAATGTTTGACTACTGTGATTACTGCTGCTTGAAAAGCAATATGTGTCTCAGTCAAGTTTGCTGTGTAGAGAAATCTTGAATGAAGTGATAACTAGAATAGAATTATGATGACTTGTGTTCTGTAAGATGAGGGCTGACTCAGGCAATTAGTGCCTAAAAGAAAGGCCCAAATGTCATAAGTGTTGAAGGACATGTTCACACATCTGTTGTGCTAGTATTTAGCGGGTCACTGCTAAATACTTAGCATTTTCCAGTGAAGCACAGATGCATGAGCACCGCTGCTTCCTGGAGACGCAGCCCCTGGTTACCCGATGTTGATCGTGGTAACCAGGACACACACAAGGTTACCACGATCAACATCGGGTAACCAGGGGCTGCGTCTCCAGGAAGCGGCGGTGCTCACGCATCTGTGCTTCACTGGAAAATGCTAAGTATTTAGCAGTGACCCGCTAAATACTAGCACAACAGATGTGTGAACATGGCCGAACATCCTGATTTTGTCTGGATCAGATAACCATCTGAATTGTATGGGGCCTCCTGCCTCTCCCTGGCAGATGAAGCTAACATTCACATACCCAATCTTTTTGCTTTCAAGGGTGATACAATTCTTCTCCATGTGGATGATGTGTCCCACGTCATCCACATAGTATCCCCCAATCATGGTTATTCTGCCACCAATGCATGTATGTGAGATGTGTCTGAGACATACCAGCACAGATCTCTGTAGAAGCAGTGATAGTTACTTGCTATCCTCTCCTCCCTTGTCTGACCACCCACACATGGTGAAACCAGCAAGGATGATGAAGTGGTTCAACTTTAACGTATTTTATTCACATTTCCTTGATATGAAGAGGTTGAGATGTCAGGTAGATGAAGGGATGGATAGATGAGGGATGCAAATGAATGATTGAAGATAGTGGTAACAGGAAAATCTTCTCTTCAGTCCTGCCAAGATTGTAATTACTAATAGAAAAGATGTGAGGAATAGGAGGGGTTACAGAGAGAAAGCCATTATGGGAAAATCTCAATACAATACATGGAAACACTTATTACAAAAATGGGCAGTAGATGGCAGCAAAGTAAAAGAAACACTGTACACTATCCTATTGCTGTTGAATGTCCTTTTCTGTACAAAATGACTAGACAGCACAATGGTGCCGAGCAAGTGCACTTCTTTTTGCTCTGTGAAGGGCATTGCAAAGCACTGTAGTGTGCATGCACTGACTATAATTCCAGGCTATCGGCTCTCTTTGACGTTATTCGGTGCATGCACACTACAGTATTTTGCGCTGCCCTTGGTAAAACAAAAGCTGGCTTGCGCAAGACCGTGATTGATGGACACTGTGTGGATAAAATAGGACATGTCATCCTCATGTAGCAACTGGAAAAAGACTATTATAGGAAAATAGGAGGTGCCTGCAATGCAGATAAAGACCAGTGAAATCCATTGGAATGGACAACATTGTATGGAACATCGTATGGGGATATAAAGGAAGCTCTTTTTTGGGATCTGCAGAGAACATTGGGACTTTTTTTTACAACATTCCAATTTGTTGTAAAAAGCTCTTCATGGTGGTGGCCATACTTTATAAGGGGAAACCTGGTGTCAGGTTCCCTTTATATTATGCGTGATCACAATCTATTATCTACAATAAATAAATCATTTACCATTGATAGTAGTTAGAAAGGAACAGACAACTCAAATTCATGTCTTCAATACACAGAAGGAGTTCCTTAGTTGAAGCTTTTATTTCAAGTGAATTTCGACTCCCGAATGGTAGCAGAGATTGAGATTGTTGTTTGTTTGCATCCGCCACTAGAAGAAGCCTAAGAGCGCACTGCATACTGGTTTATTATCAGCTCAATGTACAGTACAAGACAGAATTTAGATTTTACTTACTGTTCGCGAGGACTTCTTTCTCCATCCAACCCCCCCATTTGCATCCCCTCCTTGCGTGAGTCCTGCAGCTGCTGACTCGCTGATCCATTACGGCCATTTCAGATCGGCATCAGTTCTCGCTTTTGGGTAAGAAATTTTTTCCTGTCCATTTTTGTTCCCTCTTTTGCACCACCTCTGTGTGTGCGTCCTGCAGCCGCTGAGCTGATTGGCATCCGTTTGGTTTTTTTGTTTTTCTTTGTTTTTTTAAAGTGTAAAGATAGAATCAAACTAAAATAATACTTTAGATTATCTTGTAGGGCAAGATTGGGGTCAGTAAAAATATTTTGCAGTAATTGGCTTACACTACAATATTTTTTCCGAACATTTAAACAGAATTAGCATTGGATTGTAAAGTGTAAAAAAAAATAATCCAATAAAAATAATATAGTTTAGCTGATAAGGCTAAATAGAGACAGTATAATTCACAGTAAAAAAAATATACTGTAGTAATCAGTTTATACTGCAGTATTTTTTTTACTAAGATATTATCACGATTAGAGTGCTCTCACACTGGCGTTTGAAAAATCGATCCATTGTAGCTCCTTAAAATGTCTCTAAGGCGGCCGTCACACGTATCTATATCGTGAGCGATATTGTAAGCGATCACATGCACGCGCGATCGCTAACAATATCGTTCACATCGTTGGTGAGCTGTCACACAGACAGACTCACCAGCGATGTGGAGCAGCGAGATCGCTGGTAACTATGGTACACATCGGGTTACTAGGCGCCGTGCGGCGCTTAGTAACCCGACGTTTACCATAGATACCATCTCCCAGCATAGGCTCTGCCGCTGGGAGATCGTTCATCGTGGTGTCATACACCACGATGATGCAGATTGTTCAAGCGTTTATCGCTTGATATGAGCTCTGGCTCACCAATCTGCGATCAAGCGATATTACATTGCACGCAGCGATGCACAAACGATATCGCTTAAGCGATCAAAAAGCAGATCGCTTAAACGATATCGTTCGCAATATTGAACCGTGTGACGGCCGCCTAAGTGAGATGTGATTGACATGCAGTTTTCATTCCATAGGTCATGCGAGGGCTATGCTAGAGTGATTTTTCCCTCACCTAGTGTCTGCATGCCATCCGTGTGACATCCGTGGGCTATACGTTTTACTTCACTTTTACAAGGTACATTACTCTGTGTACATTTATTTACCAATAAGAAGAAAGCAAAGATATAAAGATATTGATCGATGCTAGATAAATAGTAACACAGATAAATTGATAGATACATGGCAACAGCAATATAATGTCCCACCCCTTATAAACCATAATCTAAGCTTGCATCCTTTAGTGCCTTTCAAGTGGCACTGAAGGGCGTTTAGCCTTGTATTTACTCAATAAATAAATAATTATGAAAAAAAATGATGTGGGAGCCCCATATTTTTGAATGCCAGCTATAGTAAAGCAGACAGCTTTAGCCTGCAGACCGCAGCTAGAAGCTTAACCTTGGCTGTTAATCCAAAACAGAGGTCACCCCTAAAGATTAATTAAACATTTGGAACAAAAAAAAACAGTGGGGTCCCCTCATTTTGGATCACCAACCAAGGTAAAGCAGGGGTCTGGTATTCTCAGGGTGGGAAGGGCCATCTTTCAAAACTCAAAATATATTATTTGTAAAAATCTCCCCCACATATTTCCTCATTTCCTCTTTATGCAATTTATTTTTGTAAACACCATAAAAAAACAAATTTATACTTTAAAAAATTTAAGCAAAAAACAAAATGAGGGGGAAGATTCAGAAAAACAAAAAAGTCCTGAAGTAGTCCCGGAATTCCACCGTAATCCACTGAATCCAATCTAGTCCTCAAAAAAAAAACAAGTTACGCCCTCTTTAGGCAATTTAATCGCAATGCAAGTGAAAGTGATGTCTGTTGCAGTCCCATGGAGTTCCCACAAAGTATAAGGCTCCCATCATTTTGGGGGGTACCTTCAGAACAATTATATTCTCTCATATTTGATCATATTAATGATCATTATGTGTGGAAGCGTGGTTGGCTTGTCTAAGGCATAAAGCCATTTAGTGGTTGTTTAAAAATCATGATTGAGCTATGCAAATTTAGCCGTAGAGCTTGTGTACATTATATCTGTAGTCATTTGATATCCTGACACATAGAAGGATCCTTAATAAGTCATTATGTGTGCATAGGTGGAAAGTATTCTCATAGACTCATGCTTCCTAGAAACACTCGTTCCTGATAAACATTAAGTGTAAATGACTATACAGATTGAAAATGCACCAGATTTATCACACAAATCCATGTTGTGTAGGGAAAACACACTTTTTATTAGCTTTACCATTTGGTTGGTATATGGTCTATGTCCTTTCTCACTCTTTCTCTTGTTATGTGAGTCCCACAAAGTGTCTTTAATAGTTGAAGAGGTTTTCAAAAACTTTTTATAAAATGAAACCCCATCAACATGTTAAAGTTATGTGTCAAAGACAGATTGCAGTTTAAAGAAACACAGCTCTTATGACATGTGGCTCAACTGGTAGGAGCAGTATCATAAGTAAACATACCAGAGTTGCAGAGCTGCCATAGAAGTGTGCAACAAGAGAAGAGATAAATCTTGGTTGACTGAGCATGGAGGGCTGTAGCTGGAGAAAAATTCCTTTTTGCTCAGTCAGCGAGGAGATGTATTTCTTCTCCTGTCACATACTTCCCTGGCAGCTCACAATGCAGCTCTTATCAGTTGAAACACAGGTCTTGAGAGCAGTGTTTCTTCAGGCTAGGGTCACACATAAGCCCTTGGTCCGTTTTTGGCTTCATTTTTGGCATTTTTTTTTTCTAGTCCAAAAACTGATAGAAAAACGGATTGGATGTAATAAGCACCCTGTCCGTTTTTTCTGCACTTAAAAACATTGCTATGTCTGTTTTTGAGCCAAAAACATTGCTAGCAACATTTTTGGGGTCCGTTTTTCAAAAAAAAAAAATTTTTTAACATGGGCCCTATGGAAAAACGGATCTGTTTTTTTGGGGTGCCTTAAAAAAACGGATCCATTTTTTATAGAATTTTGTCCAAAACGTTCAGGGGTGTAGGAGACTCAAAAAGCACCCAAAAAAACCCGAATTGGTCATGGAAATCACTTCAAAAATGGATTTCTATGTGTGACCCAGCTCAGACTGCAGCCTTAACATGGGCTGCTGTTTGAATTATGTAATGGGGGCCATTTCATTACATTATTGAAGAACTGCTTTAAAATATGTGTAAAATGGCATGAACATTAGTTATTTTGCTTCATAGAGAGCCAGAATTCTGTGATTTTTAGATTAGTAAACCTCCCCTAATATATACTACGTGTCAATGCGTATGTATTATTTTAACATATTTAGTAGTACTTTAATAATGAGTACTTTAATGGAATATTTATACATATTGAATAGAAAATAAAACAACACAAAAAATTATTTTTATTCAAAACTTTAATGCACATAATACACATAAGTGACGGTGAATCACCTGCTTTCCTTAACAATTATTTTATTTTCTGTAATCTGTAAGCTTCCTGCTTTGAGAAAAAAAGACACGACAGGTGGTGTGGGAAAGTAGTCATCCTCCTGCAAGTTTATTTACCGTACTTCATAGTAACTGAACTATATATTTTTTTTTTTTCATTTTAAAAGAACTAAATTGTAGCAAGACTTACACAAGAGGAGACATTCTATTATATTGCGCCATTGTATTGTAAGATTGTTTTAATAATATATTTTACAAAAGTTGCAGGTTGGTGTCAACTCTCATAGTATAAAAGCTATATTATAGCATAAGGCTTTACAAAGCAAAGCCTATTTTCTGTCATTTGTAAGCCATCTGCTTGGAAAATAAAAAGACAAAACAAGTGGTTTGGACAAACAATAAGCCTCCTGCGAGTTTATTTACTTCATAGAACCTCTACTGTCATTTCTCTCTTTCAAAGCAACTCAATTGAACACAAGATTATACAAGCCAAGTGAAGTCAGTCTATTATATTCCACCATTCTATTGTAAGATTAGTCGACCAATGTATTTTTGAAAAAGTTGCAGGTTGGCGTCAATACTCAAAGCATAAAAGCCGTATTCCAGCATGAAATAAGTACTTTACAAACTAAAGGTTTTTTTTTTTTTTATATATATATATATAGTTAATCATGTGGATTTACAACACTCTTAACCTATAGTTTTTTTCTTTTTTTTCCCCAGATTGAATCTCGAAAACGACTTGCTAAAACAGTCTTGGTGTTTGTTGGTCTCTTCGCATTCTGCTGGCTTCCCAACCATGTCATTTATTTATATCGTTCCTACCATTACTCAGAAGTGGACACTTCCGTCTTGCACTACATCACCAGCATCTGTGCTCGGGTCCTAGCTTTTACCAATTCCTGTGTTAATCCGTTTGCTTTGTACTTGCTCAGCAAGAGTTTCAGGAAACAGTTCAACAACCAGTTGTTCTGTTGCAGACCAAGACTCATTGTCAGGTCTCAGAGCATGGGAAGGAGTACCACCCGAATGACTTCACTAAAAAGCACTAACCATTCTATTGCCAGCTTCAGTCTGATCAACGGAAAACATATTTGTCATGAGGGTTGTGTATAAAGATGTCACCCGGGTATTTCTACATGTGTACCTTGTGTGTGTGGGGGGGTTATTATTTAGTATCTGTAAATAGTGCAAGTATTACTGTGGGAACTGACAGGCTTACAACTTGTCTAGTCAACTAATCATGTTGCAGCTAAAATATTCAGATTGAACTGTTAATAGAGCCCTCAATATGTATATATGCCATGTGCAATATGAAAATTATACCATGATTGGGTATGTCATCTTTATTCAACTTTATAAAAAAAAGGTTAAAATGTATTAGAAATAAAAAATCTATACTCACCTCTTTTTTCCCTACAGCTCCACCATTGACGCTCCAATGGTCCTTCTAATCTTTGTTTCTATCAGCTTACATGTGATTGCTGTATCCCCAGTTAATGGCCTAAGTGGCCATGTGTCACACCACTGGTAATATAGTGCATACGAAAAGAGGAAAAGTGATCCATCAGTAGTCCAAGTAATAGTAGTTAAAACTTTTTTTAATTTTTAATCCTTGATTCATAAAAGGTACAATGTTACATTATTAGGGTGTGATTCCATGGACCACAACTTATTTGCTTATCCCTTGTCAAATTAACTTAAGTGCATGCATGAAGTTATAATATCAGACAGAGTCAGATATTTAGAACTTGAAGAGAAATGGTGCAGAAGTGCCTTTATTATTATCAACATCAGCTTTACAGAGCACAAAGGAAGAAGGTATCAATGCGTAGCCTCTATAGGATTTGACCAATCATAACAGTGTGCAGAGTCGAGGTATAGATAAGAGTCCTGTCCATATATGCTTGTCTTATTTCTTCTTATATTCCAGAGATTTTCCAAGAGCTGTTCCTTTGTTCATTATATAACCAGCTCTATCTGGTTCACACAGGATATGAAGCAACACACGAATGCAGACACCATGCAATGTATATATCAAGATTCTCATAATACATAGATCAAAGTGCAGACATAGATAGCTAATAAAACAAATAAATATATATATAACGTTTTCATAAAATTTTGCAGAATATAGGTATAGATACTTAGTATAATATACATATCAGTCTTTCATAATGTTTTTCAACAGATTTTAGAATCTTATCCTTAACAATATGTGTGCGCATCAATAAGACATCAGGGGGCATAGTATAGTGTGGATGATCCAATGGTATCCATGCTATACTACCGTGTTTTCCCGAACGTAAGCCCCCCCCGATTGTAAGGCCACCTAGGGGTAAAGGGGGGGCCTACTAATGTAAGGCTTCCCCCGAATATAAGGCCTTACAACCGGGGGGGGCTAATGTAAGGCCCCTAGCAGGGGGGGGGGGGAGAGCAGGAGCGGGTCGCACGTCACGTGCGCCCGCTCATTAGATATGCACTGCATCCCCCTGTCAATCAGCGGCAGGAGGAGCAGTGCATTATGTATATGGGCCCCCTCCTGCTGGCACACTACCCCCCAGCCGGTGTTCTGAGGCCCCCCTGCTGCTGCTGCTCACATCTTACCCTCCAGGGTCTTCTTGCAGCAGCCAGCGCGTCGGTTCTCCGTCCTCAGCTGTCTCCCGGATCATGTGACCGGCCGGTCGCAATAGCGATGACGTCATGCGCTGCGACGGGTCACATGATCCGGGAGACAGCTGAGGACGGAGAACCGACGCGCTGGCTGCTGCAAGAAGACCCTGGAGGGTAATATGTGAGCAGCAGCAGCAGGGGGGGCCTCAGAACACTGGCTGGAGGGTAGTGTGCTAGCAGGGGGGGGCCTGTATGCCACACTGGCTGGGAGCTGTATGCCACACTGGCTGGGGGCTGTATACCACACTGGCTTGGGGCTGTATACCACACTGGTTGGGGGCTGTATACCACACTGGCTGCGGGCTGTATACCACACTGGCTGGGGCCTGTATACCCTGTATACCACACTGCTGGGGCCTGTATACCCTGTGTACCACACTGCTGGGCTGTATACCACACTGCTGGGGCCTGTATACCCTGTGTACCACACTGCTGGGCTGTATACCACACTGCTGGGGGCTGTATACCTGTGCTGGGGGCTGTATTCCGGGGTGGCGGTCTGCTGCATTTCCCACCCTCGGCTTATACATGAGTATATACGGTGTGTGTATGTGAGTAGGCTGGGGCTGCCAATATAAGAACCCCCCCCGAAAGAAAGACAGGGGGCCACTTTTGGCCCCCAAAAAAAATGTAAGACAGGGTCTTACTTTCGGGAAAACACGGTATGTGATCTTGATGTGTTATTGATGTTCCCAGGTGTAACATGTACCTTTTATGGATCACTGAATAAAAATGTGTGTTTTAGCTACTATTATTTTAACAGCCGATGGATCGCTTTTCTTCCCTTCATATGCCCTGCCTGCGGCTCTCCAGCCGGATCCATGCGGTTTTGGTTCCAAGCGATCTGTAAAGCCCATCTTGTAAGTGGGGTAAGCTGACAACAGGACACCTTTCTGTCTTTTGACTGGTATCATAGCTCGCATCATTGAGCAATGCTGCCAGTTGTATCGAATGTGACTGCGATGCCCATTACTTGGCTGCAACTACAAGTTATTTGTAAACAAACACTGGGAGGACCACCAGGTGACCAGCATAGCATCTGGGAGGAAAAGAAAAGGTGATTATAGCTTATTTTCTTGCTTTACATCAGTTTCTAATTTTTTTAAGTTAGATAACCCTGTTAAATATTTAAATCCTTCATATGTTAGAGCACTGCTCTTTTTAGGCTCTACACTGTGTGCAGAATTATTAGGCAAGTTGTATTTTAGAGGATTATTTTTATTGTTCTCAATCAACCCAAAAGACTCATAAATATCAAAGCATAATATTTTTGGAAGTTGGACTGTTTTTTTTTTTGATTTGGCTATCTTAGGAGGATATCTGTTTATGCAGGTAACTATTACTGTGCAGAATTATTAGGCAACTTAATAAAAACCTAATATATTCCATTCTCACCTGTTTATTTTCCCCAGGTAAACTACCGTGTTTTCCGGAGTATAAGATGACTTTTTAACCCCTCAAAATGTACTCTGAAGTTGGGAGTTGTCTTATACGCCGGGTACATAAGCTGACTAGCCTGACAGAAGCACTAACAACTTTTGTGCCTCCACGCATAGTGTTAACAGCTAGGAACACTAAGCCCTGCAGTTATTGCGGACCCTGACAACCCGATGTTTACCTTTACAATTGATCCCGACAGTACCCCACAGGCATCCTCCTCCACACAGCTCCTGCAGCCCCAGAGGAAGTAGCCCCAGGACGGCACACACTGCCAGTGCAGCCGCAGGGAGTGCAGAGAGCAGGGGGACACTTATCACCCACACGCATTGGAGAGGCAGCGGCGGCAGAGACTTTTTGAGGCACCTCCCCCAGCAGTCCAAACACAAGGCTGGCACCATTGTGCTCTCCTCCTTAAGACCTTGCCAACTGTCTCTATTCAAAGCTCCCAGAGACCGCTTTAGGACAGCGCACAGGAAACCACTGCAGACTGTGTTTCCTGTGCACTGTCCAAAAGCTGTCTCTGGGAGCTTTGAATATAGACAGTTGAGAAGGTATATGTCGGGTTGTCAGGGAGCACAATACCATAACTACTGTATTGCATGAAAATCATGTTTTTCTTGAACGATACCAACTTCTTCCTGTACCACTGCTTGAAGAAGTTGTTTTCCAGAAACTGGCAGTAGGTCCGGGAGTTGAGCTTCACTCCATCCTAAACCCGAAAAGATCCCACAAGTTCATCTTTGATGATACCAGCCCGTACCAGTACTCCACCTCCACATTACTGAATTACTAGCGTCTGAGTCAGAGTGGAGCTCTCTGCCCTTTACTGATCCAGCATCTGGCCCATCAAGAGTCACTCTCATTTCATCAGGCCATAAAACCTTTGAAAAATCAGTCTTAAGATATTTCTTGGCCCAGTCTTGACGTTTTATCTTATGCTTCTTGTTCAAAGGTGGTCGTTTTTCAGCCTTTCTTACCTTGGCCATGTCCCTGAGTATGGCACACCTTGTGCTTTTTGATACTCCAGTAACGTTGCAGCTCTGAAATATGGCAAAACTGGTGGCAAATGGCATCTTGGCAGCTTCACACTTGATTTTCCTCAATTCATAGCCAACACGCTTCTTGCAACCCTGTTGGCTATTTGCCATGAAACTCTTGATTTTTCGGTGATCATGCTTCAAAAGTTTGGCAATTTCAAGACTTCTGCATCCCTCTGCAAGACACCTCACAATTTTGGACTTTTCAGAGCCTGTCAAATCTCTCTTCTGACACATTTTGCCTGAGTAAAGGAATTTGCCTAATAATTAAGCACACCTTATATAGGGTGTTGATGTCATTACACCACACCTCTCCTTATTACAGGGATGCACATCACCTGATTTACTTAATTGGTAGTTGAAAAAGAATCATGTGATCAAAATACTCATTTGCCTAATAATTCTGCACGCAGTGTATGTAGAGAAGCAGTATCCTGTTATATTCACTATATCAAGAGAAAATGTCATATGGTCTTTCCTTACAGAAATGAATACAAATCAGGTTTTTCTTTTATTACGCTTTATGAGAACATCAGCTGGATCATCATCGGTTGCTTATCTCTTGTAGAAATCCCTACAACCCATGCTGCTAATAAGTGAAGAAGAGTCATCATGTTTCTGGGAATGGATTAATTAAAAAAAAGACTGGTTGACTCCTCTTTTTTGGAACCTACTTAGGTCAATTTATCAGGATGTAGACCTTCAGGATTTGTTCAGGAATCACAAGGACATTAGGAGACCCTAAGGAGACCTCTGACCTGATCATTACTCCCACCTCCTTACAGCATATGACTACTCGGAGAGATAAAAATGGACAATAAACTGAACTGTCTTAGTGATGGACTGTCCATGGATGTAAAAATTACTAGACATAACACATGTAATAATAAGTATTTATTTTTTGCATATAGTTACTAAGTTATACAGAGTATTGTTTACTGGCAGTGAAGCCAATGTTTGACCTTTAGCTGAGAAATTAATTATGAATGAATGTGAAATTTAACAGGAGGCAATGTACTATACTGAGGAAGGTATTAAAAAAGCACAAAGCCATATCATAGTTGTATCAGGATATTTTGCATTTACCTAACAGAAATCTAGTCATTGCACTGTGTCTTGGAAATATTATTCAAGTAAAATCTGATACAAAATACAGGAAATAAAAGAAAAGTCTAAATTATATTTAAATAATAAATTAAAGGGCTTTTCCCAATAGCAAAGTTAATTTTAAAGTTTATTTTATTCAATAGATCTTGGAATAATAATTTCCACCAATTGAATGTTTAAATAAGTGTTCCTGTTCTGAGATAATCTCATATATGTGTCTCTGCTATGTACTGTGTAATGGATGTGTCTGACCATACAGGGACATAGTCTGATCATAACACATCTCCTGTGCTGAGATAATCTTATATACGGTATGTGTCCCTGCTATGTACTGTGTAATGGATGTGTCTGTTCGTAAAGGGAGATAGCCTAATCATACCACATCTCCTTTGCTAAGATAATGTTATATATGTGTCCCTGCTATATACTGTGTAATGTCTGTGTCTGACCGTACAGGGACATGTTCTGATCATGCCACATCTCCTGTGCTGAGATAATCTTATATATGTGTCCCTGCTATGTACTGTGTAATGGATGTGTCTGACCATACAGGGACATGGTCTGACCATACCACATCTCGTAGGTGAGGGAGGACAAAAAAAGAGTATAGAGATATTACAACACAGGATCACAAATAATTCTTTCTTTGAAATTAAAAAAATGTTAACACTAGGCAGAGAAATGTTTTATCTTGCAAAAAGAATTATGTGTGACCCCGTGCTGAAATGTCTGTATACTCTGTAACATCTGTATAACGTCCATCCTCCCCTGCTCAGGAGATGTGGTATGATCAGACCATGTCCTTGTTCGATTAGACACATCCATTAGACAGTACATAGCAGGGACACATATATAGGATTCTCTCAGCCCAGGAGATGTGGTATAATCAGAACATGTCCCTGTATGGTCAGACACATCCATTACAAAGTACATAGCAGGGACACATATATAAGATTGTCTCACCACAGGAGATGTGGTATGATCAGACCATGTCCCTGTACAGTCAGACACATCCATTACACAGTACATAGCAGGACACATATATAAGATTATGTCGGCACAGGAACATTTTCTTTAAACACATCCAATTGTAGAAATTATTATTCCAAGATCTATTGATTAAGATGAAGATGGACTTTAAAATTAACTTTGTTGTTGGGAAAACTTGCAAACAAGTGAATTGAACTGGTATGATGTGAATATGCAACAGTGGGCATTTAGGGGTTAAGAATTATCTAATTAAAAAAGGTGAACCCCCTTGTACAGGCATGGTTTGCAAAGGAAGAATTCCATCTCCAACATGCACGGGAAGAAAAGGAGACGCTGGGACCCAGGACCATACATACAGATGACCTTTCTGCCGTAGTACATTGTCTCAATTGTAACATATTATTGTTCTTTTTTCATTTATTAAACAAGATCTTCAAGTGGCATTTACAAATGTTGTAGATATTTGGGGTGACATTTTTTGTTTCTTTTTCTAATAAGAGCAAACAAGTCTGGTTTTCTAAGTACATAGGCTTTTCAGAGTAAAGAGAAGAGTTATAAACTGAAATGATGTCAACTCTGGCTGCTTTCACATCACGATTTCGTAAAAAACAGATAGCCACAGATCCGATTTGGCCCCAATGTATGCCTATGGGCACGGATTGGTCCTGTATGGCCATTCCGATTGTGCCCAAATTGTAACGGATCTGATTCTGTCCGACTTTTTGCTGTACCAGAATCAGAGACTGCTCCGATTTTGGGCACAGCGGACCAAATCAGATACAATCAAATCCGGCGCGAACTGCGGCAAATAACATGGGGGCCTATGGAGCGCGGGTTTGGGAAAACATTGGATTCCTGAACCCGATTTTAGTGTACTGAGCATGCTCAGTACACTAAAACCGCTCTTCCTGGGGTATTTCACTTTTGCATACACATACATTGCGGAAGTGAAGCAAGTGTTAAAGAAAACAAAATTCTCACCTCTCTGGCGTGAGTCCCGCGATGTGTACCATCCAGCTCCGAGGGCTTAAGGACCTAGATCAGTTGACTGGGCAGAGCAACCCGATCAGCTGATTGGTCACATGACCGCATCAGCGCGGTTTAAATCGCCTGCCCACCGATCAGTTTTGGCGGGCGCACGATTTAAACCCCTCAGCTGATGCGGTCATGTGATCATCAACAGATCAGGTAGCCCCGCCCTACCCGGTCAGCTGATCTAGGTCCTTAAGCTATTGGAGCTGGATGGCGCACATCGCGGGACACACGCCAGAGAGGTGAGGATTTTTTTTTCTATTAACACTTGCTTCACTTGTATGTATATACATTGTGAAAGTGAAAGTGCCCCACTTGACTGTGCTTTGCAGGCTCGTGCTCCTTTCTGTGTCCGGATCCATGAAAATCACGCACCCGGTCACAGAATTGGTATCAAAGCACACATCTAATCCTATCCTTTCCTGTCCTTGGGGTCCTGCAAAAAACAGAATCACCACGGACAGGAAGAAATCGTGATGTGAACACAGCCTAACTGATCTGGATCTATTGCCGATACTGACATGTGTTCCTGATGTTCCAGAATATTTACAATAAAGACCTCATTGGGGCCATAATTATAATGAAATAAAGACTTGCATCTTTTTAATCTTGCTTTGTGTTAGTAAAGGGTGATAAGTATTGATGATCAAGTAGGAAGATATTCGGGTTCAGATACCTCTAAGACTCTGAGACTCACTTCACACTGCGTTTTTTGCACAAGAGTTGGGATCCTTGAATTTCAAGGACCACAGGGACAGGCACTGATCTGTTCAAACGGATGCCAACTGATGTCCACAGATCAGTGTTTTTCACTGATCCATAATCAGTACCAGATATAGGGCTGGGAGAATCTGTACCTTGCTTCTGAGCATGATCAGTACAGCAAAATCCATTTTTTTTTCACAGATCTGTCTCCATAGACCACCTTGTTATTTGACGCAGACAGCTACAGATCTGTGTCTGTCCATTGGTGTCGGTGATTTTCAGGGCAGCCCAAAATCAGAGCATTCTCCGATTCTGGGTACATGAAAAAAAACGGATCACAAACGGATCAGTGACAAAACTGACACACACGGATAACGGATAGCCATAGAGGATGAATACGTGCCCATAGGGATACATGGGAGGCCAAAACTGATCCATGGCTATCAGTTTTAGAACGGATAGAGACTGATCACAAAAAACGCTGTGTGCAGGCAGCCTCACTGTTCGCTAGTGATAAGTCATTGATCTCCCTGAAAATGGGACTATGAAGTGTCTCAATTGTATGGGGCGATGGTCGTGAATGCGCACCACCACTTCTTTCCTTATCTGAAATTATTAGTGTTAGTCTGGCATTTTATTCTACCGTATACAATAAATGAATCACATTTGGAACTGATGTATTAAAGGTGCATGGATGTGAGACTCCAAATGGTGATTTTGGGGTATCAAAGAAACCCAAGTAAAGATATCATTGATACATATGGTATCTCTGCCACATGCTGTTATCTCATTATTTAACTTTTCCTTAACTAAATTAGAAAAAAATCTAGTATCCATGGAGTGTCTCAGAAAAAACCGAGAAAAGTAAATATAAAAAAAATACATTTGATAGTCCATTTTAAAATGTAACCATTAAGGCAGCTTTCACATCAGAGATTTTCCATTCATGGTAGATCCGGCATTTTGCCACATCTGCAGCCTTAATGGATCACTTGTGGCAAGACTGCGTTCAGCCCCATTCATTCCCTATGGGACTTTCAGTTATGTGCGGCACTTGCAGTTTTGGCCACGATCCGGCAAATCGGCACTTGTGCCAGCAGCGGCTTTCTGACTCAGTGCAAGTGCAGAACCGCAAGTGTCACACATGACCGTAAGTCCAATAGGGAATGAATGGAGCTGAACGCAGTCTGGCTGCAAGTGATCCATTAAGGCTGCAGATGCGGGAAAAAATGACAAGGAAACACACAGTGCAAACTGATGTTTTTTCTTGTCATTTTTTCCTACTGTTAATGATAAAATGGATTAATACATTTATTGATTTTATATTTATAGGTTTCATTTTTTGGCGTCTCTCCATGGATGCTGGATTTCATTTTCCTTTTTTTCTCATTGGTTTTATGTTTTTCCTCGGACACACTACCTGGATTTTGCCCGTCCTTTTGTATGGACTCCATATTGGTGGCATTACTGTAGGCTGAAGATCATTTTCTTTTTTCACTTCCCCTTTTCATCAAATAAATATACGTTTTCTCATAATTCTAAATGGTTCTCACCACAGCAAAAATGTTTCCACTTCATATTTTCCTAAAATTAACTTTTTGTTAAACAGTCAAATGACTGAAGAATACAGACAAGATGTTCTTGTTAGAAGGTCAGCACAAAAAGAAAAAAGCATGTCATAAAAGGCTTTAGATACCTTTGACAGAATATAAATGACTTTTAAATATCCTAGTAGACTGGTTATAATTGGTTAATAGCATTGCATTAAGTTCCATTCCTTGATCTTTATTCCTTCATTCATTTTCGTGCCTCTTGATGTGCAGTTTGCAGCCTCATTCAACTTTTAGAATTTCCTCTTGGGAGAGTTTCCTTTCCAGGAATACAGGCTGTATTTGAGGTTTGCATTACTACTATCCACATTTGTTCATATATCACCTTGTTCTTAATTCCTTTCATGTGCTTTCCTCCTTTTCCACTGCTTGTTGTCTGCCCTCCCTGAGGCTTTACATTGTTTCTCCCCTCTCCATTTTGTAGGGATCTGTGTACAACCCTGTCACCTAGTGTGCGCTTATTTCTAACACCAAGAAAAGAATAGATCATAGAGAGCCGTCAGAATTGAGCAGGAGATAATGAGGATTTGTAGCATTTATGTGAAGCCCTCCGATAGCTAGAAACAATTTACTGACACTTTGTGGCATCAATATAGTAGAACATTTTTATTGAAGACTGTTTAGTTAGTTACTAGGGATGGGCAAATCTACTCGCTACTATTCGGGACTCGCCCGAATAGTAGCGGACTCGGGGGACTTGCTACTCGCCGAGTTTCCTTAGGAATTACTTGGGGGTAGCGAGTCCCTGTACTTTTGCAGTGTATCTATACAGATACACTACAAAAGTACCCTAAAAGTTAAACTAAGGGGTTAAAAACAATAAACATTCATACTCACCTTCTGTGGGGCCTGTACCTTATGTACCGGGACCGGTACCGAAGACCTCCGGACGTCACAAGACCTCAGATCACCGGGAGAAGATGGGCTGAAGGACCTGTGAGATTTCAGCCAATCAGCATGCGGCTAGCGGTCACATGGGTTTGTCACGTGGCCGCACTGCCAGCCAATCAGATTGGCCAGATCGCTCATCGGCTGGCAGTGCGGCCACGTGACAAACCCATGTGACCGCTAGCCGCATGCTGATTGGCTGAAATCTCACAGGTCCTTCAGCCCAACTTTTACCGGTGATCTGAGGTGTTGTGACATCCGGAGGTCTTTGGTACCGGTCCCGGTACATATAGTACAGGCCCCACAGAAGGTGAGTATGAATGTTTATTGTTTTTAACCCCTTAGATTAACTTTTAGGGTACTTTTGTAGTGTATCTGTATAGATACACTGCAAAAGTACAGGTTACTATTCGGACTCGCAACGAGTACCGAGTCTCTGACCCGGACTCGTTAGAGTCCAGAGATTCCGAGTATTTCAGGATTCGCCCATCCCTATTAGTTACCATTTTAGACTATTAAGAAACATTACAAATGAATTACAAAGAAAATCCCTTTTTCGTGGTCCAAAACTGGTTTGCTAGTCACAAAATCTCTTTCCTGAAGTGAGCTAGGTTGTTGCAATGGCAGTACAAACATCTAGTCCACCACATGAAATTTTATGTTGTTGTTTCAGCTGCTGCATCGGCTAGTTCTTGTAGCCCTAACACTGGCACAAGCAGGGGAACATTGTGTTTAGAGCTGGTCAGTCTTGTGGCTTGCAGTCGTTTGCTCCTCAAAAGCTCCATAGAGCAGGTAGTTTTCCAAATATGTTTATTAAGTTTTAAAAGGTATGGGGGGAATAGAGCAGGTAGTAAGCCAATTTGGACTCCATTTTAAAAGCTGGAAAAAATCCCTTTTTTGCTTTTATAGCAAGAGTCTAAAAGTATGGCTAACCAATAGTCATTACTTTGCTTCATGTTAAAGGTGTTATCTGGGATGTTTAAAAAAAAGAATTGTGCCTAAACAATAACAGGCATGTAATTGCCACCTACATACCTGTTGTGCTCGGCCCAAGTCAACTCCATTTACCCCCGGCACAGAGCAATCACAGATCACTCCCGCTGGGGTGGTAAATAGTTCAGAGGCAGCCTTTCCACTCTGCTTTGTGCAGAGGTGGGCGTGTGCATGATGTCACGCTGACTGACAGCAAGCTCCTCGCTGCCTGATTGGGGAAGCTGGCTGCCAAACAGCATGACATCAGGTATGAGCACATCTATCGAGGGGAGGGAAGCCTCCCCTCTGTAGTCATAACGTCTGCAGAAGCTGCAAAATCACCACTTCAGCCGCTCCGCTCAGCGGTGAATGGCGGCAGACACACCAGGCAGGCAGGTGTCAGCTACCTGCCTGTTGGTGCCTAGTCACAATTTTTTCTAAACATTCCGGATAGTGGTAGGCGAACCCACCGATGCTCGGGATCGGCAGACTCGCGCGTAGCTTTTTGCAAAATCGGAGTTCGGGGCCGAACATAACTCAAACCTGTGCCTGAACCCTGAGATTGGAATTTACAGTTATGGGAAGGAAAATGGGTGGGCTGTAAAAGAAAGCATATAGTTAATAAACATTATCTTTATTCTTACCAGGTCCCATGGCATGCGTCCTGCCATTCCGCTGCCCCAGTCTCTTCTGATTCCAGGGCTGCTCCTTAACTTACGAGGATATTCACTGCACTGCTGAGAAACACCTCTGTTTTCAACAGCGATTTCAGGGGTCACTAGAGTTCATTGCTCAGCTATAAACTCAATTGATCTCTATCACTATCAGTCTCAGCCTGCTTGTCCCTCTGAACAGACAAATGTCTGTTCATACCAATGAAGTAGAGCTGAACTTGCTTTGTCTCTGGACTACATCGGAGAGAGGTTTTTTTTGTAAAGATGGAGTCCCTAAAAGTGTTTTTTTGTTTTATTTCTAATAAAAAATTTGGTCCGTGTTTTTTTTTTTTAATGTTTACTAGAAATTCATGATGGCCAGGTCTAATTTGAGTTGACACCATGAATTTTGGGCTTAGTAGCAGCTCATAATGTGCCAGAAAGGGGATTCTGGTTTAATTTCAGCGGTGCTTCCAAGTGGAGCCAAGAAAATTTCTTCAATCGTTTTTTTAAAAGTACAGTCATGGAGATATTACAACGCGTTTCAACTCTTTTTGAGCCTTTCACAGGTACAATTTGTTATAATGAATTAAGCAGAGAATTTTTCATTATATTGGTCAAGCTCAGACTGAATTAATCACAGAGAAACACCGCCCAACCAGATAATTTTGCTTATTGGATTGGGATTCCCATGTGGCCAATTAGTATCAATTTTAAAATGATATAAAAAAAAAGCATGGTTCTTCCTTTAGTAAAATGTACAGATTAAAATACACGCATAAAATACACATAAAAATATGTACATAAAAATATACCGTATATACTCGTGTATAAGCCGACCCGTGTATAAGCCGACCCCCCTACTTTTGCCCCCAAAAACTGGGAAAACTTATTGACTCGCGTATAAGCCGAGGGTGGACTCCAGCACAGGTATACAACCCCCAGCAGTGAGGTATACAGCAGCCTCCCCAGTGGTAGTATACAGCAGCAGCCCCAGTGGTAGTATACAGCAGCCCCAGAGGTATATGCAGCCCCATAGGTATATGCAGCCCCAGAGGTATATGCAGCCCCATATGCAGCCCCAGAGGTATATGCAGCTCCAGAGGTATATGCAGCCCCAGAGGTATATGCAGCCCCAGAGGTATATGCAGCCCCATATGCAGCCCCAGAGGTATATGCAGCCCCATATGCAGCCCCAGAGGTATATGCAGCCCCATATGCAGCCCCAGAGGTATATGCAGCCCCATATGCAGCCCCAGAGGTATATGCAGCCCCAGAGGTATATGCAGGCCCAGAGGTATATGCAGGCCCAGAGGTATATACAGCCCCAGAGGTATATACAGCCCCAGAGGTATATGCAGCCCCAGAGGTATATGCAGCCCCAGAGGTATATGCAGCCCCAGAGGTATATGCAGCCCCATAGGTATATACAGCAGCCCTTAGGTAGTATACAGCAGCAGTAGCCCCAGGGCTGTATACAGCCGCAGCCCCAGGGCTGTATACAGCCGCAGCCCCGGGGCTTTTATACAGCCGCAGCCCCGGAGGTATACAGGCCCCCCATCAAGTTCCAGGCCCCCCCCCCCCCTTGCGCGCCAGCCTGTAAAGGAAAATCATACTTGCCAGTGTCCTGTCGCGCCGTCCGCAGCTGCCGACACGCGATCCCGGGCTTCAATCCGCGTCTTCCGGCTTCCGACTTCCTGTGGTCGCGGGCAATGACGTCATTGCCCGCGACTACAGGAAATGCGGAAGACGCGGAATGAAGCCGGGGATCGCGTGTCGGCAGCTGCGGACGGCGCGACAGGACACTGGCAAGTATGATTTTCCTTTACAGGCTGGCGCGCAAGGGGGGGGGCCTGGAACTTGATGGGGGGCTGTATACCTCCGGGGCTGCTGCGGTATTTTTTATATACTCGCGTATAAGCCGAGGGGGGACTTTTCAGCCCAAATTTTGGGCTGAATAACTCGGCTTATACACGAGTATATACGGTATATACCCTAGGTATCGTAAAGTTATCATATGATTAAAAACAATATCTTGTTAATAAATTTATAAATATCTAAATGTTGTTATGAGTTGTAACATTTTTAAGTTTCATATCTTTAATAAACAATTGATTTAATCAATAAAATCTATTGTCAAAAAAAGTCCTGTTCACTGGGCACTGCTAAGTTAGGAGAAGTGCTTATTTTTTCATATGGGTATATGCGAGGTGGGGCATTGCTGGCCGCCTCTGGGTGCCCGCTATATATCACATCAATAATAGCATAAAAAGAAAAAAGATAGCGGCACTCACCGGGCGTGTTTCAAAGGTGCTTTATTTGGGTACCCTCATTCCAGGGTCCCACTCAGGAGGGAGGGGGTGCAGAGACAGCAGAGATGACGAATGTCTGACATTGAGGTCCGTGGAAGGGGTAGGAGCCCCGAAACGGAGATCCGTCATCTCTGCTGTCTCTGCACCCCCTCCCTCCTGAGTGGGACCCTGGAATGAGGGTACCCAAATAAAGCACCTTTGAAACACGCCCGGTGAGTGCCGCTATCTTTTTTCTTTTTATGCTAATAAAATCTATTGGATGGGTCTGATTTATTTTTTAGGGTTTTTGATTTTTATTTTATGATCAATATCACCCAATAAAATTACTTGAAAAAACAAATCCTTACATAACCTAAAGGTACCGTTACACAAAGAGATATATTGTACAGGGCAACAAAATGGAACAATGTGTCCATGATTTTACTGCAACCAGTGAGTCGCAAGCAATATATCTCTGTGTGTAATGGTACCTTAAGTGTTGTGCTTACAAAAGCTAATCTGTTTTTTTTGGAGGAGAGGGAGGTAAGGAGTACAATGAGTGTATACTATAACTTTTTGTTATCCCCAGGGCCATCTCCCTGGGAAATCAGCATTCAGCAAACCCATAGAAAGAGACACTCATTATAATCTTTACTTGCTTCTCCTCCAAAAGGACCAGCCTAGCCCTTTTTTTTTTTTTTCTTATTCCCAGGGTTATCTCCCTGAAAATGACACTCATTATATTCTTTACCTTCTTCATTAACCGCTATGACAGTTGATGTGAAATGGAGACACATTCTCCCCAGGAGGAGAACTGTATTATATTACTATAACTTTCAGGGATATGATATCATAAAGTGAAATAAACACAACACTTGGGACATGTAAGGATTTATTTTTTCAAATAATTTTATTGGGTGATATTGATCATAAAATAAAAATCAAAAACTCTAAAAAATAAATCAGACCCATCCAATAAATTTTATTGATTAAATCAATTGTTTATTAAAGACTAGCTGTAGGACCCGGCTACGCCCAGGTTAATAAATAACTGCTGTTAGCTATAACAAAATAGAATTTGAATATGTCATATTAATGATCTGTAGGAAAATAGAAGCGGAGCTGAGATTGGTTGCAATAGGCTTCTGTTTCTATAGTGGTTGCAATAGGCAGCCTGATAAATCTCCAGCCAATAGTAAACCCGCCCCCCGGCCGGGCAGTATATTTTACCTCGCACATACACATAATGGTACCTTTACACGCCGCTACGGAAGTTTAGAAACAACCGGGTGTCGGAGACAAATGTATCTTGCACCGTCAAAACAACCCGAGGTAGCGGCGTGTAAATCAGGTTGTTGCCACCCGTCACTGTCGACACCTGTTTTTGAGCAGTGCTCTAAAACAGGTTGGTTTCAACCCGATGGTAGCGGCTTCTAAATGAGGCACAGGAAGGTTTTTTCGTCACCTAGTTAACTCCCTGGGGAGTGACACAGCCTCCGGGATACCGCGCCCCCTTCAGCGATCATTGGTGGAAGCTCCTGCGTTACAATTGGTTGTCGCTGCATAGGGCGCCATATTTAAGGAGCTGAACAGTCACACTATACAATTGCAATAGCATCATGTATTAGCCAGTCTTCCTGCGCTGCATGGCCAATCATGATGCTATTGCATTGTCCAATCACCGTACAAGCGTCTCGTAATCCACAACTCTGGCACACCTATGTGTAAATGAGGGAATGTGCTCTACAGAAGGTAACCTGCGGCACCCGGCGGTGCCTCCAGAGATAGATTAAACCTTCTGTAGAGCACTTTGTAGCGGCGTGTAAAGCGGTATCGGGTACCGTTTGCAACCGTTGGAACGTGCTCGTGCATGTAAGACACCCGGTTGTTTCTAACCTTCCGTAGCGGCGTGTAAAGGTACCATAATAGACAGCTCATGTGACTGACATCTGCCTTAATTCTCTATAAAAGTTGAGAATGCGCAATAGGGTCTTATGTTTTTTAGACAAGATCAAAGGTCCAAAATCAGAATTGCTCACCTGATAAGGTTGTGTCACACACAACCAGCTTGATTGCTTAGAAAAAACAGCTGCTGCTGGGACCGGACCTCCACAGGTCACTGCGGTTATCAATCAATCTTCTGGACAAAGTACCTCAAGGTCCTCGCTGCTGCCAAATGGATACAGAAGACACCAGAAACAACGGGATGTCTGGATCAAAGTGATGACTTGATTTATTATCCGACGCGTTTCAGAGCCACATACTAAGCTCCTTCCTCAGGGAACATGTTTCATCATTTGGCAGCAGCGCGGACCTTGAGATACTTTGTCCAGAAGATTAATTCCCTATATGGCACATGTGTTGCACATTGGCTGTTTTTAATCAGATATCTATTTTTGGAAATTAAAGATACCAGACGTATGAGGCGAGTTGTGTGAGGCGATTTGTGCACATCTGTGTCTGTCTGTGAGGTGTGTGTGTCCCTGGGGTGTGTGTGTCCCTGAGGTGTGTGTGGGTCCCAGTGGTGTGTGTGTGTCCCTGTGGGGGGGTCCCTGTGGTGTGTGTCCTTTTTGGGGGAGGGGTGTCCCTGTGGTGTGTATCCTTGTGGGGGGAGGGGTGTCTCTGTGGTGTGTGTCCATCTCTATGGGGTCTGTGTGTTCCTGTGGGGTGTGTGTGTGTGTCTCTGTGTCCCTGTGGGGTGTGTATGTGTGTATGTCCTTGTGGTGTGTGTGTCCCTGTGGGGTGAGTGCATGTGTCCCTATAGGGTGTGTATGTGTGTGTGTCCCTGTGGGGGGGTGTCTGTGTGGTGTGTGTGTCTGTTGTGTGTGTCTCTTTGTGGTGTGTGTGTTTGTGTTCGGGTGCGTGGTGAGAATCCAATGTTGGGGCTCCACCTTTGCTGTTACTCTTTGTGTGCATGTGGTGTGTATACATGTCCCTTGCATGGTGAATATTCCATGTCAGGGCCTGTATTGCTAATAAAAAATATGGATATCTTATAGCCTATATTATGTAACATATTGCTTATATGCTTTGATAAAGTGTGGCCAACAGACCAAGGGTGGAATGTATTGCAAATATGAAATATGGTTGTCTGAATCCAAGCACTTTATATTGCAATATATTGCAGTATAATTGATATACTTTAATATTGAGAAACTAGTTCATTCAAATGAACTGTCTTGATGTCTGCCATCCACAAAGTGAGTGTTTGCTCTGGGTTAGTACAGTAAGACAATATTAATTGTTCAGTGGTCTTTGAAGCTGTGTGTTTCAAGGATTCATTATCCTGATTTGTACACAAGTGTCCACTGTGATATTTGCTTTGACAAACAAGTGTTATTGTAACCAAAATATTGTGTTTAAATAATAAGTTCACTGACCATTATGTTCCATGAGAAATACACAGATCGATTGTCTAGAATAATGTTTCTAAGTAAACTTCTCGAGATTACAGAATCTGGCCAATTCCGTTTGATCGACAAGTCAAAGCTTATAAACATTAACCAGGCCATTGTTGAAGCCTTATAAAAGTCGCTGGAATTAGGGATGGGCGAATCTACTCGTTACTACTCGGTACTCGCCGAGTAGTAAGGGATTCGCCCGACTCGTTACACTGCGAGTAATCTCAGGGATGACTCGCAGTCAGTAACGAGTCCGTAGGGAGCGAAGGAAGAGAGGGGGGAGAAATGCTCCTTACCTCTCTTCCGGCTTCTGCTATGTGCTGTGTGCTGGGCTCTGGGACTTGCTGGCTGCGGCAGCTCCAGGGTCCTAGAGCCCGCCTACACAGAGATGTAGCAGAGCTGAGAGAGTTCTCAGCCTGCTCACTCCCTGTGCATAGATATGTATATGTATGCACAGGGTTGTGGCAGTGAAGATGTCGTTTTTGGACTACGTCGGACGGAAGAGGATTTTTGGAGTAAAGATGGAGTCTCTAATGTCTTTTTTGTTTTATTTTTAATAAAAATTTTTTCTCTGTGTTTTTTTTTTATATTGAGTACTGGAAATTCATGGCGGTCATGTCTAATATTGGCGTGACCGCCATAAATTTCGGGCTTAGGGCCAGCTGATAATACAAAGCTGGCCCTAAACTCTTTATTACCCAGCGTGCCAATGCCACCAGGGCCGCTGGAAGAGCGGGGTTCAGCGCCAGAAGAAGGCGCTTCAATGAATGCGCCATCTTCTGGGGCGGCTGCGGGCTGCAATTTGCAGCGGGGGGTGCCCAGAAAGCTTGGGCATCCCTGCGCTGCGGATTCCAGCCCCCAGCTGCTTAGCTGTACCTGGCTAGACATAGAAATTGCGCGGAGCCCCACGCATTTTTTTTTTTATTATTTCATGAAATTCATGAAATAATAAAAAAAAGGGCTCGCCTATATTCTTGTGTCCGGCCAGGTACAAATAGGCACCTGGGGGTTGGGGGCAGCTCGTCGCTGCCTGCTGGATCCGGCTGGTTACAAAAATACAGCGAAGCCCACGTAATTTTTTTTTTTGAAAAATCTATAAAACAATCCTAAAAAAGGATTGCATCTTTACTAACCCCTCGACCATGGTGGAGGGGTTAATAAAGAGGCAGTCCCTTTTTTAGTATTGTTTTATGGATTTTTCAGAAAAATTTCACGTGGGCTTCGCCGTATTTCTGGAACCAGCCAGATCCAGCAGGCAGCGACGGGCTGCCCCCGACCCCCAGGTGCCTATTTGTACCTGGCCGGACACAAGAATATAGGCGAGCCCTTTTTTTTTATTATTTCATGAATTTCATGAAATAATTAAAAAAAAAATGCGTGGGGCTCCGCGCAATTTCTATGTCTAGCCAGGTACAGCTAAGCAGCTGGGGGCTGGAATCCGCAGCGCAGGGATGCCCAAGCTTTCTGGGCACCCCCCGCTGCAAATTGCAGCCCGCAGCCGCCCCAGAAGATGGCGCGTTCATTGAAGCGCCATCCTCTGGCGCTGAACCCCGCTCTTCCAGTGGCCCTGGTGGCAATGGCTCACTGGGTAATTAAGAGGTTAGGGCCAGCTTTGTATTATCAGCTGGCCCTAAGCCCGAAATTTATGGCGGTCACGCCAATATTAGACATGACCGCCATGAATTTCCAGTAATCAATATAAAAAAAAAAACACAGAGAAAATTTTTTATTAAAAATAAAACAAAAAAGCCATTAGGGACTCCATCTTTATTTAAAAAATCCTCTTCCGTCCGACGTAGTCCAAAACGCAATCTCAGCTCTGCTACTTCCCTGTCTGTGCTTAGACAGACAGGGATGTAGCAGAGCTGAGAACTGACTAAACAGTCAGGATTCAGCTCAGGGCATTAGGACCTGAGCTGAACTCTGCTGTCAGCCAGACTCTCTCTGCTCCGGAGATTCCCGAGCAGTGACGCAAGTTAATTTATTCACTGCTCTTGTCACCATTCGGGAATCTCCGGAAACAGAAGCAGAGAGACTCGGGGAGCGAGTCTGCGGCTGAGGCGGCAGCGGAGGCAGGGGTAAGTAGCCGGCCGGGCCGGTGCACCCCCCCTCACCCCCCCTGACCCCCCCTTCCCCCCTCCCCCCTTCAATCTTTTTTTTTTTTTATTATTATTCTTTAAAAGCCAGCAGCTTTTTGCTGCTGGCTTTAAAAGAATAACAGGGGGATTTGCAGGTTTTTCCTCTGCTGCCAGACCCCTTATAGGGTCCGGCAGCAGAGGAATCGCTGCAATACTCGCCTCCCCATTCATTTACATTGGACTCGCTAGACTCGCAACGAGTAGCGAGTCCTGGACTCAGACTCGTTACAGTCTAGCGAGTCCGAGTAATTTAGGATTCGCCCATCTCTAGCTGGAATCATGATACAGACAGAAGCATTTTTGGTGGTGACTTCTCAGGAGTTCTCTGTCGATTGGACAGATGATGCTCATAAGCTCCTTGATGAAGAAGTCATTTTGTGTACCTGTATTCAGGACTTCTGCAGGAGTTCTTATAAGCTCCTTGATGAAGAAGTCATTTTGTGTACCTGAATACAGTGTTGTGTGTTCCCACTGAGCTCTCCTGTCTTCATCGTGCTTCTCCGATTGATGTTAACAAGACAAGATGATGTGCAACTCCGTGGTGATGTGATGTAAGTAAATGCATAACCTTTATGTGTTGATGGTTCAAATAGTGTATGCAATATCCTAATGTTTTATAGTTTTGTATTATACAAATAGTGTATGCAATATCATACTGTTGTTTTTATAGCTTTGTATTCTAAATTAGCCTTTTTAATAAAATTACTTGTTTACCTTCTTTAAAGTCGTATCCGAACCTGTTTGTCAAACCAATTGGCAAAACATTTGGTGTCAGAAGTGGGATACGCGGAAGGATTTAGTAATTTTTTATATAGTGTGATATTGCATAAAACATGCCTCTTTTTAGGAAAAAAGTGGTTGTGAGTGAGTCTATTGAGACTCCAGGGTGGGAGGAAACTCCATATCATATTTTGGCGACTAAGTGGTGGCACCGTGTTGGTTCAAGTGAACTATGGGACAAATGTTTGCAGGATGCAGAGCCTGCTGATGTGGTAGAATGCTTGCAGAAAGTAAAAGTAGAAAAAGGGAAAGAATTGTGTGCTGTTGGTAGGAGTGGCTGGATCCTGCTATCTGCATATAGAAAACAGCATGAGGAAAAGCAAAGAATGTTAACTAAGGTGCAGGAATTGGAAATGCAACTGTGTGAGGCCCAGAATTCACAGGGTCAGAATAAGTTATTAATGGATAAATGTGATGGATATCAGCATGTTGCCGAAAAAGCTGCTGTACGTGTAGCACAGTATAAATACAAAAAAAGGCGAGGGAAGGTCAATAAAAAGAAAGTAGCTTTGGCCATAGCCAAAGCTGGGATAGCATGGAACCCAGATCAGTGGGATGGTGATGTTTGGAATTCAACGGATTCCGAAAGTACTACCGACCCGGAACAGAAGGATGAAAATTTTAATGGGGTAAAGGAAACTGATCCTCCTCTTAACTCAATAAAAGCTCATCCTATCTACCGGAGACGGATTGTGGAAACAGCTACAGGTAGACAGAACAAAAATATGGTAGAAGACTACAGTCAACAGGAGCTTAATGATCTTCATGATCGTTTTTCTCAAAGACCAAATGAACCTTTGATAGCTTGGGCAGTCAGACTATGGGAGATGGGGGCTCACGGGGTGCAGGTGGATGCAGTAGATGGCCCAAAATTTGTTCAGCTTAGCCATGAACCTGTAGTGAAGGAGGCATTCCGTACCTTGGTAATTCAGCAACCACATGTGGTATGTAGCATGCTGGATGTGGTGGCTATGGCATTGCAACATAAATACCCATCAGAGGCAGATTGGCCACCAAATGAAAAACCATGGTTTACATTGAAAGATTGTGCTCAGAGATTGAAGGAGGAAGTCATGAAAAATGCCATTTCAGCAAATACATATGATGATTACATGCAAGTTGTTGTAAGTGTATCTATTAGAAATCGTATAATTAGAAATGCCCCTCCAGCTTATAAACATATAATGATGACATTAATGGTAAATCAGACAGGGAAAACCATCTCCAATACTTTGGAGGCAATCCGACAGTTAGGAGATCTGGGAGACTGGGGTCCCAAACAAAGAGGTAATGTTCATTCTGAAGAGCAGCATGACAATGTTAAAAGTGATAACAATCCTAGACCCCGTATTTCCCGAAGAGATATGTTTTTGGCTCTGATAAAGGATGGGGTCCCCAAGAATAAAATAGATGGGATTAGTACTGACGAAATGTGGAAATTGTATCATAAAAGAGGACTTAACAAAAAGTCAGGGGTGTCACATAATAATAAGGTTACAGTAAAAGATTCTGAATCTCCACAGCGGGGGCGAGCCAGGACACGGGGGGAAAGAGGGCCCACTTTCTCTTCGTCACCTGCACAGCCCACAGCATCGGGGTTTGAGGATCTTTATGCTGAAGTCAAGTCTTTAGTACAGGAATACAAAGCCCAGCAGAAGCATTTATCATCTTCTTCCACCAAGATATCTTTATCTGAAGTGGAAGATAGATGGGGAGAAAATGATAAAAGTGATTGACTTGCTGGCCACGCCCCACAGATGGATAGACGTCCCCACGTAGATTTAGTAATTAATTGGAAAAATAAAAATAGACAACATGTTAAAGCATTGGTAGATACGGGGGCGGAGGCCAGTTTGATTTATGGAAATCCAAAGAAATTCAGTGGACGTAAGGTAATTATCACAGGATTAGGAGGGAAGCAAATTGAGGCAGTTCAGACTAAAATATCGTTAAAAGTTGGAAATCTTCCGACCGCAATGTACCCGGTAATGATTGTTCCTATTCCAGAGTATATAATTGGCATTGACATATTGAAGGGAATGACTTTGCAGCTACCAGATGGTAAATACCAATTTGGAGTACCCCCTTTAGTAATGGCTCGACCTTCTCAACTATCAGTAAAACCTTTCATTGAAGTGGCTCCAGTGATAGTGGGAAAAATAAAAATGCCCCCAGTAGAAATCCCTCCAAGCTCCAAAATTATCAGCATGAAACAATATAGGATCCCGGGGGGGATAAGGAGATTAGTGAAACAATTCAGGATTTATTAGGGACTGGTGTGCTTGTGCCTACAACTACTGAATGGAACAATCCTGTGTGGCCTGTGAAAAAGAGTGATGGCTCATGGAGAATGACTGTTGATTACAGGGAATTGAACAAACATACACCCCCTCTCACAGCTGCAGTACCTGACACCATTACTCTGATTGAACAGATACAGAAACACAAAGGAACCTGGTATGGTGTTTTGGATTTAGCAAATGCATTTTTTACCATACCAATTGCAAAGCAATACTGGGATCAGTTTGCTTTTACGTGGAAGGGAAGGCAATATACCTTTACACGTCTCCCTCAAGGGTGGTTGCATAGTCCCACCATTTGTCACCGGGTGGTAGCCGAACATTTAGATGACTTTTTCCTTCCATCCCATATGCAAATATCCCATTACATTGATGATATCATGGTACAGGGGGAGACAGAAGTAGAGGTAGCACATCAGTTAGATGCACTAATTGAACACATGAGGAATAAAGGATGGGAAATTAATCCTAAGAAGGTGCAGGGACCTGCACAAACAGTAAAGTTCCTTGGTATCCAATGGAACAAGGGACACAGAGAAATGACACCAAAGGCCAGACAAAAGATCCTTGACTTTGCCATTCCCAAAGACAAAACACAAACACAACAGTTTATAGGACTCTTTGGATTTTGGAGACAACATATCCCACACCTTGGCCAGATTCTCACACCTCTTTACAAAGTTACAAGGAAGAGAAATCAGTTTGAATGGGGTATGGAGCAACAGATGGCATTTGAAAGGGCAAAAGATGCAGTCCAAAAGGCACTGAATTTGTGGCCGGTGTTGGATGATGAGCCTATGGAACTAAATGTATCAGTACAAGAAATGTATGCTAATTGGAGTCTGTGGCAAAAACAGGGAAAAAATAAAGTACCCTTGGGGTTCTGGAATAAGAAATTGCCTGATGCAGCCCAGCGTTACACCCCCTTTGAATGCCAGTTATTGGCATGTTACTGGGCATTAATTGATACCGAACAGTTAACAGTAGGACATGAGGTAACTATCAGGCCAGAGATTCCAATTATGCAGTGGGTATGTAGCTCCCCAAAAACCCACCGCATAGGACACGCCCAGGAGTCATCAGTAATAAAATGGAAATGGTACATTCAGGACCGAGCAAAACCAGGGATTAGTGGAATTTTAACATTACACGGGAAGGTAAGCAAAGTTCCTACGGGACTTCAAGCACAGGAAATACAGAAGTCCATTCAAGAATCCCCCGTGAGATGGGGTGTTCCCTTTGAACAACTAAGTCCTGAGCAAAGGAAACATGCTTGGTTTACGGATGGGTCAGCTAGATACCAAGGTAACAACCGGTGTGGAAGGCCGTGGGGTATCAGCCTTTGAGTAACAGGATGCTGGTGACCTCTGGAGAAGGAAAGAGTAGTCAATATGCAGAATTATATGCAATTTATAGTGTTTTGAGGCAAGAATCATTGAGTGAGTGTCATCTATATACTGATTCTTGGTCAGTAGCAAATGGGTTGACCACATGGTTACCAACTTGGGCTCAAAATGATTGGAGAATATATAGCAAAGAAGTGTGGGGAAAAGAGCTGTGGCAAGATATCTGGGCGATTGTACAAAGAATTAAAGTGACTGTGTTTCATGTTGATGCTCATTGTGCTTCAGATACCCTGGAAAGACTCTTCAACTCAGTCGCAGACGAACATTCCAAAATATCAGTCGCTGAAACCAGTGAAAAGACTGACTCCACTGAGGGGCTGCTTGGATTGACCCAGTGGGCACACCAGAAATGTGGACACCTTGGAGAAAAAGCTACTTATCAATGGGCACAAACCAGAGGGGTGCCCATCAGGTTAGATTTGATAAAGGAAACCATCATGAAGTGTCCAGTATGTCAACATTCGCAACAGAGACCAATTCCTCATGTGGTGAGAGGCCAGATAGCTCGGGGAAAACTACCTGGGCAAATTTGGCAAATGGACTACATTGGCCCTCTTCCACAAGATGGAGGATGTGTATACGTATGCACGGCTGTGGATACGTATTCTGGGTATATGTTGGTTTGTCCATGTAAAATGGCCAATGCCAACAGTACCATTAAGACTCTGGAAACAATGATATTGTACTATGGTATTCCAATACAGATTCAAAGTGACAATGGAAGTCACTTCAAAAACAGGAAAGTGGCAGGGTTTTGCTCAGAGCATAATATTGAATGGATCTTTCATATTCCATATTATCCGAAAGCTGCCGGCTTGGTTGAACGGATGAATGGATTACTAAAAGAGCATTTGAAGAAGCTAGGTACTGGAACCTATAAAGGATGGAGGAAAAACTTAAATGAGGCTCTTAATATTCTCAATAATCGACCAATTGGAGAACAAGAAACTCCACTGATGCGAATGACTACCCCAAATCTGCAGATCATGCCTTTACAAGCCATGACCTCAGAACAGACAGTAGTCTATTGGGAAATGGAGTCGGGAGCTCTAGGTCCATATAGAGCTACCCCACAGGCGGCAGGAATAAATCTATATTCCCATGAGGAATTAAGGTTAGAGAACAGAGCTGTAAGGACATTCAGAACTGGTATAGGCTTGCAAATGCCATCTGACCATGTTGGACTCATAGCTCCAAGGTCAGGCTTAGCCTTAAAGGGAATTCATGTAATGGGAGGAGTAATAGATCAGGATTATCAAGGAGAAATTAAGGTGCTTCTAATGAATAATGGAGAAAGTGACATGCTAATACAAAAAGGAGATAGGATAGCTCAATTGTTGGTTCTGTCTATGTCCAAAGTGCAGGTGGTCAGAGGAAGGGCCCCTACAGTTGTGACAGTCAGAGGAGATAAAGAATTTGAATCCTCACATCCTATCAATGATGATGCAAAAATCTGGGTGAAACAGCTGGGTGACAAAGGTCCCCCAGAAGCTGCTGAAGTCATTGCTCGAGGGGCAGACAATGTGTTGATAGTTATGAAACCCGGGCAAGAAAAGTGGGAACACGTCCCAACTGACAGGTGTTATCTCAGAGAATAATGTTTTTTCCCTCTCTTCTTTTAGATCAAACTCTGGAAATGTTCCATTATTGGCGCCGTATGCATGATCCTTTCAACTGCTGTCACAACCCAAGCAATCTTCAGCCCAAAAACAGAGAGATCAAGCATGGAGAACATGGCCTTTTGGAACACCAAACAAAATCTATGGATTTATTTGGCTCAGTTGATGAACACAAGCCATTTTTGCATGGCAAAGTCAATCACTACTTTCAATATATTGGAAACTTGTATGGTGGCTGTGCCAACTCCTTTGTCAGTATGGACTAAGCTGATAGGGATAGCTACTCAAGATAAGGACCTAGAAGAAAATGATGTGAGCCAAAACTTCACGTATAATCCATATTATGCATGTATAAACTGCACTGGGGAAAAATTTTTAACAGAGGAGATGATTACCCTAAGGACTCAAAATATTTTGCCAGCTGATCTTTGTTATCAAATGACTTGTGATAAAAACAAAATAAGTAAATGTCAGCAGTTAAAACTGCTTAATCAGGCAGGGGATGGGGAGATTGCTTTTATATGTGGCTCCCATTCAGATAATGAGTGCCAAAGTATGAGGGCAGGGGAAAATATGACATGTAATAGTATCGTGACCTCTCCATCATACACACAACATGTAAAATTGCCTAGAGGGTGGATGTTTTCCTGTGGAAACATCACTTTTAATTATATTCCTGCTAATATTACTGGTGGGCCATGTACTATTTCCAGATTAGCTTTGATGATGTATCCACTATTCCCAGCTCTTAAAACTCCCCGTATAAAACGAGAATTTTCCCATTTACCTGAAAATTGCAATTATGATGTAAAATTATTGACTGAATCCGAAATACTAGGATTATCCCTAATAATTGTAGGAACACCTGCTGTGGCGGCATATGCTGCCAAAACAGTAGGCAGATTGTCTTGCCTGGTAGCTAAATTTATAAATACCACAAGTAGGGCCCTAGAAGACATTCTACTAGATATACAGAGTTATCGAAAGGCAATTTTACAAAATAGAGCAACAATTGATTATTTACTGTTGACCCATAATCATGGCTGTCAAGAATTTGAAGGTATGTGTTGTTTTAATCTATCTGATCATAGTAAGGATCTTCAATCCCAAATAGATCAATTATATGCTGATGTTAATCACATTACACAAGATGATGGTAAATGGTGGGATTGGCTATTTTCTTGGTTGCCTGATTTTGGATACCTACGCTATATATTAGGAGTAATTTTTTCTATAATTTGTGCATGTATTGCTTTGTGTTGTTGCATACAGTTTACACTTTCGTTATGTCAATCATCCGCTAAAGCTATCCCCTTAGGATATGGTGCTTTGTATAAATAATGTGTGGCTATAAGATATCCAAGGGTGGAATGTATTGCTAATAACAAATATGGATATCTTATAGCCTATATTATGTAACATATTGCTTATATGCTTTGATAAAGTGTGGCCAACAGACCAAGGGTGGAATGTATTGCAAATATGAAATATGGTTGTCTGAATCCAAGCACTTTATATTGCAATATATTGCAGTATAATTGATATACTATAATATTGAGAAACTAGTTCATTCAAATGAACTGTCTTGATGTCTGCCATCCACAAACTGAGTGTTTGCTCTGTGTTGATACAGTAAGACAATATTAATTGTTCAGTGGTCTTTGAAGCTGTGTGTTTCAAGGATTCATTATCCTGATTTGTACACAAGTGTCCACTGTGATATTTGCTTTGACAAACAAGTGTTATTGTAACCAAAATATTGTGTTTAAATAATAAGTTCACTGACCATTATGTTCCATGAGAAATACACAGATCGATTGTCTAGAATAATGTTTGTAAGTAAACTTCTCGAGATTACAGAATCTGGCCAATTCCGTTTGATCGACAAGTCAAAGCTTATAAACATTAACCAGGCCATTGTTGAAGCCTTATAAAAGTCGCTGGAATCATGATACAGACAGAAGCATTTTTGGTGGTGACTTCTCAGGAGTTCTCTGTCGATTGGACAGATGATGCTCATAAGCTCCTTGATGAAGAAGTCATTTTGTGTACCTGTATTCAGGACTTCTGCAGGAGTTCTTATAAGCTCCTTGATGAAGAAGTCATTTTGTGTACCTGAATACAGTGTTGTTGTTCCCACTGAGCTCTCCTGTCTTCATCGTGCTTCTCCGATTGATGTTAACAAGACAAGATGATGTGCAACTCCGTGGTGATGTGATGTAAGTAAATGCATAACCTTTATGTGTTGATGGTTCAAATAGTGTATGCAATATCCTAATGTTTTATAGTTTTGTATTATACAAATAGTGTATGCAATATCATACTGTTGTTTTTATAGCTTTGTATTCTAAATTAGCCGTTTTAATAAAATTACTTGTTTACCTTCTTTAAAGTTGTATCCGAACCTGTTTGTCAAACCAATTGGCAAAACAGGGCCCCACCTTAGTGACTATATGTTGGTATATGCTGTTAGTCTTTGATGCTGTCATTAAGCCCCTCTCATTCACAACTGTCAACTGGTAACTGTCACTTTCTCTCCATTATGTAGATAGGGCCAAAATTGTTTGGTGAACTGGAACGCGCAGGGTTAAAATTTCGCCTCCCAACATAGCCTATGACGCTCTCGGGGTGTGACTGTGCAAAATTTTGTGGCTGTAGTTGCGACGGTGTAGATGCCAATCCAGGATATACATACACACATACATACACACATTCAGCTTTATATATTAGACTAGATGGTGGTCCGATTCTAACGCATCAGGTATTCTAGAATATGTATGCAGATGACCTGCTGCTGCTGTCGCCAACCGAGAAAGGCCTCCAAGACAACCTGAAAATCCTAGAGCAATTCAGCTCCACCTGGGCCCTACCGGTCAATCTAAAGAAAACCAACATCATGGTGTTCCAGAGGAGAAGGAGAAGATCAGACCTGCACCCATCATTTGTCCTCAACAACTGCGACCTCACAGGAACAGACAAATATACCTACCTGGGCCTAGAGATTCACCGGTCAGGGAGCTTCAAACAAGCCATAGAGACCCTGAAAGACAAGGCTTGCAAAACCTTCTATGCCATCCGAAGGAAACTCTACCATCTGAAGCCACCAGTGAGGGTCTGGCTAAAAATCTTCGACTCCATCATCGCCCCAACCCTCCTGTATGGCAGTGAAGTCTGGGGTCCTCACACCTACCCAGACTGGTCAAGGTGGGATTCCAGCCCAACAGAAATATTCCACCTGGAATTCTGTAAGCACCTTCTCCAGGTCCACCGGAGCACCTCCAACAGTGCCAGTCGGGCAGAGCTGGGCAGATTCCCTCTACACCTAACGGTTCTAAAGAGGGCGCTGTCATTCCGGGCTCACCTACATAGGAGCAATCCAAGCTCCCATCACCATAAAGCCCAGATACATGTAGGTGAAACAGAAAAGCCAGAACCCTCGGAGCAGCCCAGCCAAACCCAACACAACCAGAACATCAATCACAACCTGACAAAAGCCGGAATCAGGAAGATGGTAGACGAAGGCCAAGAGAGGTATGTCAGTGACTGGAAGAACGATATCTTCAGCTCACAGAAACTGACCATGTACCGGAGTCTACAGAGAGACTACAAACTGGCCCCATATCTGGAGAAACTCCCGGATCCCAGAGACCGCAAGATCCTGAGCCGATATAGACTCAGTGCCCACAGTCTGGCCATCGAGTCCGGCCGACACAGGCAGAGATACAAGTCCAGGGAGGAAAGACTGTGCCAACACTGTGATCAGGAGGCCCTGGAGGACGAAACCCACTTCCTGCTACACTGTTCCAAATACTCAGCAGTGAGGGACACTCACTTCAGGAGACTCTCGCATCTCTTCCCGGATTTCATCACCATGAAGGAGGAAGAAAAAACATCTATCCTGCTGGGAGAAGAAGAGAGAGCAGTGGAGATAGCAGCGCGGTATGTGAGCGAATGCCATAGACTGCGAGAAAAAGAGCTATGATGCCATGGACTCTATAGCCTCCACATTGGATCTGCCCCCATCCACCTTTCCTATGCCATGGACTATAGCCCCCACCCTGGACTTGCCCCATCCACCTTCCCTATGCCATGGACTATAGCCCCCCCATCCTGGATCCATCCCATCCACCTTCCCTACAGCTCCTACCCAACATCCCCACAGTCCCTATCTCTATTCCCTTTATACAATTGCTTTGGCAAAACTGAGATGTATTTGGTCCTGCCAATAAAGCTTCTTTGAATCTTGAATCTTGAATCTTGAATCTTGAATCTACTGTGACTGACAGAACTTGTTAAGTCAACGTGAGTGAACTACATATATATATATAGCAGCGCTATGGTATATGGTGGTACATTACAGCACATGTATAGCAGCACTATAGTATATGGCGGTACATTTTAGTACATGTATTGCAGCGCTATGGTATATGGTGGTACATTACAGTACATGTATAGCAGCGCTATGGTATATGGCGGTACATTACAATACATGTATAGCAGTGCTATGGTATATGGCGGTACATTTTAGTACATGTATATCAGCGCTATGGTATATGGCGGTACAGTATAGCACATGTATAGCAGCACTATAGTATATGGCGGTACATTTTAGTACATGTATAGCAGCACTATAGTATATGGCAGTATATTACAGTATATGTACAGGTGCACTATAGTATATGGTGGTATTTTATAGCACATGTATAGCAGCACTATAGTATATGGCGGTACATTACAGTACATGTATAGCAGCAGTATGGTATATGGCGATACTCCGCTCCCCGCGGCCCCCCGCTCCTCCACAGTAAAAGTAAAAAAATCCTCAGTGAGGATACTCACCTGTCCGCTGGCTCGCTCCACCTCCGTCTTCTAGGTCCTACAGGCCTTTACGACCCGTCGTTGCCTGGGAAACCGATCAGCTGATGGTGACAGAGGGGGGAGGGGGAGCAGAATTGTGTCCAGGGGGGGGGCAGGATGGAGCAGGGGGAAGGATGGAGCTGGGGGGGGGGGGGGGGGCAGGATGGAGCCGGGGGGACAGGATGGAGCCGGAGGGGGGGAAAGATGGAGGCAGGGGAGCAAGAACAGGGGGGCAGGATGGAGGTGAGGGCAGGATGGAGGGAGCAGGGCAGAATGGAGGGAGCGGGGCAGAATGGAGGGAGCGAGGCAGGATGGAGTGAGCGGGGCAGGATGGAGCCGGAGGAGCAGGATGTTGGCGGTGGGGGGGAAAAGGATGGTGGTGAGTGGGGCAGGATGGTGGGGGGGGTAGGGTGGAGCAAGCGGGGCAGGATGTAGTGAGCGAGGCAGGATGGAGCCGGAGGAACAGGATGGAGCCGGAGGAGCAGAATGGTGAAGGGTGGAGCAGGATGGGGGGAAGCAGGATGGAGCAACGAGGCAGGATGGTGGCGAGCGGGGCAGGATGGTGGCGGGGGGGGCAGGATGGAGTGAGCGGGGCAGGATGGAGCGAGCGGGGCAAGATGGAGCCGGAGGAGCAGGATGGTGGCTGAGGGGGGGGGCAGGATGGTGGCAAGCGGGGCAGGATGGAGCGAGCGGGCAGGAACATGGCGGGGGGGCAGGATGGAGCCAGCAGGGCAGGATGGGGCGGGCGGGGCAGGATGGAGCCGGCGGGGCAGGATGAAGCCGGCGGGGCAGGATGGAGCCAGGGGGGCAGGTTGGAGCGAGCAGGGCAAGATGGAGCCGGGGGGGGCAAGATGGAGCCGGGAGGGGGCAGGATGGAGCGAGTGGGGCAGGATGGAGCCAGGGGGGGCAGGATGGAGCTGGGGGGGCAGGATGGAGCCGGGGGGCAGGATGGAGCCGGAGGGGGGCCGGGTTAGGATGGAGTCGGGGGGCAGGATGGATGCGGGGGGGGGCAGGAGGGATGCGGGGGGGGGGCAGGATGGAGCCGGAGGGGAAGAGGGGCAGGATGGATGCGGGGGGGCATAATGGATGCGGGGGGGCATGATGGGGCAGGGAGCAGGATCCCCCTCGCCCTCCTCTTTTCTCACCCGTCTTCTGTAGTGGTCGTCATGTGACAGGGTGGGCTGTGTGATGTCACATCAGTCCGCCCAGTCACATGACCGCAGTGACGGAGAAGACGGGTGAGAACAGCGGGAGGTGAGGAGGGTCAGTATGGATGCGGGTGGGGTGGGAGGCGGGGGGCAATATCCCCCTCGCCTCTCGTTGTTCTCACCCGTCTGTACACAGGGCCCTGTGTACAGACGGGTGAGAACAGCGGGAGGCGAGAAGGGAGGCGAGGTGTGGGGAGAGGCGAGGTGGGGGCGGTGGGTTCCCTGTGTATGCCGGCAACAGTGGTGCTTTAGCACCTGTCGCCCAGCTTCAGCAACAGCGGCGCTAACACGCCACTGTCGCCGGGCTGCAAATTGGCGCACAATTCGAACTTTGAATTTGCGCACCAATTTGCATAGTCTGCGCTCACTGGTGCCTGTCTCTGGCGGGCACCAATGAGCAGCCTCTGTCTGTCGCGTGATTTCCATGACAGATAGAGAACATTAGACAATTATATAGTAGATATGAAACTTAAAAAGGTTACAACTCATAACAACATTTAGATATTTATGAATTTATTAACAAGATATTGTTTTTAATCATATGATAACTTTACAATACCTAGGGTATATATATTTTTATGTACATATTTTTACGTGTATTTTTGTGTGTATTTTAATCTGTACAATTTACTAAAGGAAGGACCGTGCATTTTTTTTAACATTTTAAAATTCATACAGTTGGCCACATGGGAATCCCAATCCAATAAGCAAAATTAACTGGTTGGGCGGTGTTTCTCTTTGATTAACTCAGTCTGAGCTTGACCTATATAATGAAAAATTCTCTGCTTAATTCATTATAACAAATTGTACCTGAGTAAGGTTCAAAAAGAGTTGAAACGCGTTGTACTATCTCCACTACTGTATCTTTAATAAAACAACGATTGAAGATAATTTCCTGGCTCCACTTGGAAGTACCGCTGAAATCAAACTGGAATCCACTTTCTGCAAACATGATCCTCTTCCTAGAGACCTGTTTCCTCCGGCTTAGCATGCTGCACACCAAAGGAGATCCTTTACTAAAAGCTGTTTCCCAAGACTTTATAAACGTGAGCAGTTTTAATATATACCAGCATTACTGATAACTAACAGCATTGCTACACTTAGATCTGCACCGGCCCTTTCTATTGGCTTCCTCTGTAGAAGCTATAAGGCAGCAAAAGTAGAGTACCAGCTGACAATATAAAGCTGGTATTAACCCCATTATTACCCAGCATGCCACCCCCCACCAGGGCCACTGGAAGAGCCGAGTAAGCGCCTGGAAATGGAGGTACAATGAATGCACCGTTTTCAAGGGCGGCTGCGGTTTTCAATGTGGGAAGCCCAGAACCCTTGGGCCTTACTATGCTGAGAGTTCTAGCCCCCAGCTGCCTGGTTTTACCTGGCTGGCGATCAAAATATAGCAGGAGCCCACACATTTATTTTTTAATTATTTATTTAAATAATTATAAAAAAAATATTGGGCTTCTCTGTATTTTGATTGCCAACCAAGGTAAAGCCAGGCAGCTGAGGGTGGCAGCCCGCAGCTGTCCACGTCATCTGCGCTGCAAATCAAATATACCATGGAGCGCTACATCATTTTTTAAAATTATTTATTTATTGCTACACTACTATATGTGTGACAGACCCAAAGCCAATCACAGACGCTGCGACAGAGAATGGGCGTATGTCATTGGCTGTTGGAGTAACCTAGAATCTGCACATACATTCTAGATGCTAGAATGTATGGGCTGGTTTCAGGTTACTACAGCAGCCAATCACTGACACCCACTCTATGTGACAGTGTCTGTGATTGGCTGTTGGGCCCTTCACAGATAGACTGACATCATAGCAATGTAAAAATAAATAAATGATAATTTTGGATAATCCTTTTAACAATATGCCTGTCCTTCCACAAGCATTGCAGCATATAGCCTTTCATGCCTGCCAGCATGACTGATCGAGGGCCCCATATTTTGACTATCATGGCCTCCATGCAATGGCTGGCTGCCATGTCCAGTGTCATAGTCATCATCATTTTCTTGTCTGTCTCGTATACACCAAATCTATGTCTTCCTCCACTTGCTCTCTCCTTTTCCTCTTCTTTGTTCATCAAATTCTGAAGCCTGTGATATTTTCGTGATTGTCTTGCCCCTCCCGAGGCCTCCTATTAGCGTCTTTCCAAAAAATGCTTCAATTTCCCATTGATTTCAATCATACTCTATACTCGACCTGCTCAATTCAAGTACGGAGCACTCAAGCATTTTGGTACCACCTCAACGCTAATTGGCACATTATCGCCTAAATTGTCACAACCTATTTTTGTGGCCAGTATCATCCCCTAACATATAACTCATCACCCAAATACTAATGCTGCCTCTACTGTAACTCCATCAGCACCATATTTCTGCTGCAAACATAATGGGAGCAATTTATGACAAACCTCTTTCACCACTTTCTCCTTCCACCATGTATCGGGCCCACAAGGGTCTGGGGTACTCAGATCTCGGGCGGTTGGGTGCAGGGGTGTCACAGGTAGTCGGTGCCCGAGCCTGTGCCCTTGCGGTGACAATAAAAAGGGGTATTTACAGGGGTAAAAGTTAATAAAGGAATGTTGTGACGCCACCTGTAGATCCAGTGATGGCACTGGTGCTGCTGGGACCTCCAGGGTAATGGGCAAGGTGTTATGGCTCAGTACAGGTGGAGTGGGGTCCCTGGGGCTGTAAAGGTAGAATGGTGGAGTAGGGTAGTGCAGTCTTTGCTGTGTGAGACAGGCCGGAAGGATGGACACACACGCAAGAAAGTCTTTTTCTGTACCTTTACTGGTGGCTTGCAGGTACACTTCCAGGGTTGAAAGATGTACTCCGGGAGTTGCACACCGAGTGGGCTATAGGCCTCCTTGTCCTGCTCCCTTGTCCTAAAGTCTGGCATGTGTAGAACCAGGCCTTACCTCACTTGTCTCTCCCTCACACCCGTGTTGCTGCCCTGAGGGCTCTCGCTTGGCTACTGCTACCTCTTCTGCGGCTCTTGGCTCTCAAATGGGGAGTGCTGCGGGTGTCCGGGAAGCTAAGCATCCACGGTGTACTGGGATTCTCTGCTGGGCTAATCTCTCCCTTGCAGACTTGGACTCCATTGTCCAGTGTTCTTTTGGGGTGAGCCGGTATGGCTCCTCTGCCCCCGCTGTACTGTTCCTCGCCTCTGCCTTCGGACCTCACTCTCTAGACCCTCACACTGGCCCTAGAGGTGCACTGGTTTCGGGCCTAGCACGGCTCTGGTAACCAGTTTTGCTCACTAGGCTCTGAGCTGATCTTCACAGTTCTCCTGGCGACTGCACACTCTGGCTAACTCCGCCCCCAGCACCTGTATTTATAGGGGATCTGGCTTAACAAGTAGAAGATGTTGTGTGTATGTGAGTACCAGATGTGGAAATCCCTTAGTGTACTAGTTGGTCCTGTGGCTACCTGGCACAGGGCGCCACACATGCACCAGCTGCTGAAGCATCTTTTGTGCTGAGATTTCAATATCCCAGAAATATAGCCCACGGAGAAATAGAGGTACTTGCAAAAACTTATTCAAACACAAAAATATTATTCATAATTGCAACTATTGTGTTTACATAATTTATGTTCTGCTATGTAGAAATTAATGACTATTATTCCTTTACCTTATGTCGCACTCTAACAGACAAAAGTATAAGGGTATGTTCACACATTGCGTTTTTTTATCTGTCTTTTGTGATCTCTTTTTGCAAGAAAAAAGGCTCACTTTGGGTAGGGTCACATTGGAAACCTAAATTGCATTCACCGCATCCGGATCCGGATGCGGTGAACGCAATGCCGGGCACACACATTTTTTTACAAAAATGTGGGTGAATACCGCACTGCGGTAACCGGATGGCTCAGGATGTGTAATCCTGAGCCATCCGGTAACTGCAGAGTTTGCGGATCCCGGCTATTGCCGGGATCAGCAAACCTAGTAAAGAGTTAAATTGATTACTAAAGTACTGTTTGAGGTCTGTAGGGGGGCTTAGACCCCCCTACAGACCGGCCGCCCACTTCGGTGGCCTTCTAGTACAATATCCCCGCTGGCACGGGCTCCTCCGAGCCCGTGCAAGTCCCCACACCCCAGCCCCCCGAATTACTATACAGGGGTGCCTGCACCCCTCTGGTATACTTATTCCTGTATGGGGGGAAAATGATATATTAAAGTCATGGTTAAAGTACATATTTACGTGTATCCTGCTCCAATGTTGTGAATAATCCATGGGCGGGGCTGTTTGCGGCAGCCTCCGCCCCCTCATTTCTCATGGCGCCCCCTCTGTGCCTCAGCCATTGATGTGACGCCGGACGCGTCATGAAAGGGGCGGGGCGAACCCGTCACACCGTGGCCCCGCCCCTTTCATGACGCGTCCGGCGTCACATCAATGGCTGAGGCACAGAGGGGGCGGCCATGAGAAATGAGGGGGCGGAGGCTGCCGCAAACAGCCCCGCCCATGGATTATTCACAACATTGGAGCAGGATACACGTAAATATGTACTTTAACCATGACTTTAATATATCATTTTCCCCCCATACAGGAATAAGTATACCAGAGGGGTGCAGGCACCCCTGTATAGTAATTCGGGGGGCTGGGGGTGTGGGGACTTGCACGGGCTCGGAGGAGCCCGTGCCAGCGGGGATATTGTACTAGAAGGCCACCGAAGTGGGCGGCCGGTCTGTAGGGGGGTCTAAGCCCCCCTACAGACCTCAAACAGTACTTTAGTAATCAATTTAACTCTTTACTAGGTTTGCTGATCCCGGCAATAGCCGGGATCCGCAACCTATGCAGTTACCGGATGGCTCAGGATTACACATCCTGAGCCATCCGGTTACCGCAGTGCGGTCCCAGAAACGCTGCGAAAACTGCTGCCTGCATGATTTAAAACGCAGGCAGCAGTGCCGGATACGGCCACCGGATGGCTTGTGAAGCCATCCGGTGTTTTGCATAGGCTTCTATCAGGAGCGTTTCCTGGTCCGGTTTGGAGCTTTTTGAAAGCTCCAAACCGGATCAGGATTTAAAAAAAAAAACGCAGATGTGACCCTGGCCTTTCTGTGATGCACAACAAAGTCAATGAGTTTTCAAAAATGCTGTTCTGATGCTGCAGTTTTTTACTGGTCCCTTTTGGGTGTCATAAAACGCATCCAGAAAAGAATGAGCATGTCAATTAGTGATCCGTTTTCTCCATTGACTTCATTGTAATTAAAAAAAATCTGCAAAACATTTTGGGTTCGTTTTTTTTTTTTTCAAAAACAGATCCAATTTTACTACAGAAAATTCTACTAAAACGTAGCACAAAAAAAACTGATCAAAGACGCAGCGTGTGCACATGGCCTAAAAGTCACCCGACTTCTATAAGAACGCGATCATTATTTTGGCTGTGAAGTTATGGATTTCCATGGGTGTTATAAATGAATCCAGAGTCAGGAATGTGAAGGGTAATTTTGGGAATCCAGTGGTAACTCCAGGAAAATACAGATAACCAACATTACATTATTAGTTCATCAGGATAAAATGACTGATAAAACTACTAATACCATTCCTATTAAAATAGTTATGCACACCCAAACCCTGTCTTCAAGCCGAATTCAAAGTTTAAAAAATCATTCCAGCTTTAAATCTAAAGGGCCCGTTACACGCTTCAATGTCTCAGCGATCCGACCAACGATCCGACTTGACCTGGATCTCTTGCACGTCATTCAGTGATCGCTGGTGAGATATCACACGTACAGATATCATGAACGACGCAGCAACGATTCCGCGACAAGTGAACAATATTAGCAGTGGTTTGGATGCCTATGTTCTTCAGTTCTGAATCGGCGAAGTAGTAAATGACATCGTTATCAAGGTGTCACACACACCAATGCTGCAGGTTGAACGGACGACCAATGACTGATTTATGGTCCAGTTCATAAACCTCTGATAAATGATGAGCCGACTTATCACTGGACGTATCTATGTGTCACATGCAACGACGTTGTTGCTCCGCCCCAAAACCCGTGACGTACTAACGATACCGTTACAATGTCGCTGCTCCGCCCCAAAAGCTGTGACATACCAACGATATTGTTAACAATATCATAGCGTGTAACGGGCCCTAAAGTACCCTGCCTTCTGTCTTTTAGTCATCTTTTGCATCTTTATCTTCTATCACCGCTGCTCCCGTCGGTCTCCTGTGATTTGTGACCTGCCAGCAGCTCCAATGTTTCATGGAGAGCACTGGATGTCATAACTGAATATATCTCTATGAGAGCCTTGTTCTGGCCTTGTATTGGCTTTTATTGACTTGCATTGGTAGCTTGTGATGTAACTTCTGACTTCCAGCCAGTCAGAAGTTACAGTCATAAGTTGGCACTGTAGGATCGGAGCTGCATCGGTAAAAGGTGAAGTTGCCGGAAGGTGAGTATATGGCCCCTTTCACATTTGTGCGTCTGTGCAGTTACCTGCGCTTGCCTGCCTGCGCTAGCGCAAAAAGCAAGCACAGGTACTTTTCAGGCAAACACAGGGTTGCACATGAACGCAGAGATGGGCAGCTCCTGCGCTTGCCTGCGTCCCCGCTGCCATTACCTGCTATGGGGAGCGCAGGAGAGGAAATGCCGGGGACGCAGGTCTGAAGTGGGGAGGAGTCTGAGCGCACGCATCACTCTTGACGCACTGGAGATGTCATTAATGGCATGTCCAGCACGTCATGAGTGACCCGGCATTGCTTTTTGCGCTAACGCAGGCAGGCAAACGCAGGTAACTGCACAGACGCACAAATGTGAAAGGGGCCTAAGACAGAGGGCAGGGGCTGACTTGGCTTGTTTCACACTGGCAAATGTGCAAGTCGTATGGAACCTTGAGTTTCAAGGAACCACATGGACAGACACGGATTGTGCAAATGGATGCCAACTTATGTCCACGGACAGTTTTTTTAACAGTTCCGTCATCAGTTGCCAGAGATAGGGGTGAGAGGAGCTGTACCTTCCTTCTGACCATGCTCAGTACAGCAAAACAGATCTGTTTGGATCCATCCTCCATAGAGCTCCATGTTATTTCATACGTACAGATACGGATCCATGTCTGTCCATTTGTGTACGCTTCTTTCAAGGCAGACCAAAATCAGAGCAGTCTCCGATCCTGGGTGCATGAAAAAATGGACAAAAATGGATCCATAAAAAAACGGACACACAGATGGCCACTTTAGGACCAATCCGTGCCCATAGGATAACATGGGGGGCATAACGGATCCGAGTCTATCCGTTTTAAAATGAGTAGACACAGATTGAAAATTTGCCAGTGTGAGAGCAGCCTTAGATGAGATCGGGGCTGGAAAAAAATGCTGGAGTGGTGCTTTAACTAGGAATCATCTCTATAAATGTATTATGTATTTGAAAAAAATAAATGTATAAAATCACAGATCCATCTGAATACATTATGTACCAAATAGATAAACATTAATGGGTTATTTTATCTAATTGTGAAGATCCGACATTATCTGCTGAATGTTTAAACCACCTCTTCCTCTAGCAATACTGTTCAGTATAGTTAATTATTTCTTTACCGTTGTCAGATCTAAAATTGACACATTCCAATACATTTGATAACTTTGTCCATGCCCAAAACACCTAGTTAAAGAAGCAGCATAAATTATAATTATCCTTTTTTTCTACCCACAAAGCCAAAATAATATGAAAAGAAATTTGCATGTTAAGGACGGAAATAAAACCAGAAATCTAATCCGAGCAGCAGATAAAGGTGGAGAAACTGTCATTTAGAATCCTGTGGATTAAATGGAGAAACCTTTCACAATACATTAAAAGCGCTCTATGAGGCTTTTAATAAATCTCTGTGAAAAATATGAAGAACAAAGTGGAAATATTTTTCTGAAAATCTGCAATAAATTCTGTCCTGGATTCCCAATAATCTCGCTCTTCTCTTTAAACTGAACAAATATCTGCATTTGACAAAATGCAGATTATTGTAACTTGCATTTGTGCAGTTTCAGTAAAATGGTGGCCACTGCCTGGTATATTTCTAAATGATAAAAGGCCACGAAAATGTACATAAATAAAAAAATTAATCCTTAAATTTACCTCACCACTTACCTTTGTGGCCCCTTCACTTTTCACTCTTAGGCTGGCTTCACACCACGATTTTCTGCTGTCAGGTTCTGTCCGGTGTTTTGCAGGATGCACCGGACAGAACCTGACAGCCCCAGACAAAACAGAACTGGAAGGCAAATATGCCCTCCGATCCTGTTTTCTGCTGCAATCAGTGGCTGCCGCTGTCCAGTGCTGAAATTTCAGCACAGTGGCTGGAGGGGAGCTCTCCAGGTGCTGGAATTTTAGCCGTGGCTCTTTTAGCTGCGCTGCCCAGGTGCTGAAAAAGCGCGGCTTGAATTTCAGAGCCGCCGCTCGTTCATCACCAGGCGTTCAGGAACCAGTTCACACTGGACAGCCCCGGATCAAAAAAAATCATGGTGTGAAGCCAGCCTAAGGCTAGGGTCACATTTGAGCGTGATGGAGCCACTAAAATCTTTGAAAAGCAGCCGCAGCGCATAGAGTCAATGCTATGTGCTGCCAGTGACCAGAGCCCCATAGCAAACTGGTGTTTATCTTAGCAGCGGTCACACACCAAGCTGCATGATGTGCGCTTTAGCTGAGCGCACAAGAAAACGCTGTCTGCTTATTATGGTTTTCTATTAGTACAGTCTGAAAAAATATTTTTCTATTGACGTCTATTAAAAACTATGAGCAAATTTACTTTTGTCTTTTGACTTTTATATTTATTGGGATGGGACCATGTATGATGGGTAAATGAGTGGCAGCTTGTGCTATGGTGAGTGTGGGGTTCTAGGATTTCCCTGGTTCTGCTGCACACACTGGCTTGACACATTCCGTCACCCATGATTGGGATTGACGTGAGTGTGTTAGTTGCGCAAATTTGTGCTGGACGACGGTCCTAAATAATCCCTATAACTGAAAAGAAACTAGCATATTAAGCTCTAAGGACGACTTTAGATAGTATAATGGTTTAAAGTAATGTGGGCACTGTTATATACAATGCCAATAATCAAGATGGCGGTGACGGCTTCCGCGCATGCGCAGATACCCGATGACACCGAAAGTAAGTGCACGCTGACGTGATGACATCAGTAACATGCGCAGACATGCGCTGTGAAATCAGGAAGACGCCAGGGATCAGTGACACGAGACTGAAATACATTGGGCCACAGGTTAGCGTGCTGTCTGTTGGTAATGATTTTAATTAAGTCACAGCTGGTTGTAAATTAATAATTACCGGTACACAGAAACACTGTCTTATGTATGAGGCAGTGTATTATAACACTTGATATATGCACTAATGAAGCACTTTATTAATGAGAGACACATTGATGTATGTGGATTATGAAATCACTGTATTTATTGTAATTTTTTAATGTTAATTACTTCAATTGACTTGTTCACAATTATGTATAAAAGATGTACATTTACTCAGTGCACTGTGCTTGACAAAGACCATCACTGGTCAAACCGTTGCACCACTGAGGGCTCCAATAAAGGGTGTCCCTTTTACCTGATTTTTTGGACGTGCTGCCTGTTTTTTCTTATATTTATTGCGTTTGAACACCGTGTACAGGATTTTTTGCACTCTATGTTGACCTGAAGTTTGTGCTGATTCCCCTTTTTGTTAGATAGATAAATAGATAGATAGATGGGAGTTCACGGACTCCATTGCTGGACTCTGCACTCCTCCCTTCCCATTAATCCACAGAGCCCATCACAGCGGCAGGGGGAGCCTTGCATACAGCCCCCAGTGGTATACAGCAGGCCCCCAGTGGCACTCGCCCCCCCATCATGTGAAGAGCCCCCCAGACTGTGCAGAGCCCCCCCGCTGCATTATCTTACCATCCAGTGTCTTCATAACCGCGAGTCCTCTAGTCCATCCTCGCGCGCTGTGTTCAGGTCTCACGTGACCCGGCGCGATGACGTCATCCGACTGCAACCGCTGGGTCACATGAGACCGGGAACACAGCGCGCAAGGATGGACTGGAGGACCCACGGTGATGAAGACGCTGGATGGTAAGATAATGCAGTGGGGGGGAACTCTGCACAGTGTGGGGGGCTCTTCACATGATGGGAGCGAGTGCCACTGGGGGCCTGCTGTATACCACTGGGGGCCTGCTGTATACCACTGGGGGCCTGCTGTATACAACTGGAGGCCTGCTGTATACCACTGTGGGCCTGCTGTATACCACTGGGGGCCTGCTGTATACCACTGGAGGCCTGCTGTATACCACTGGGGGTCTGCTGTATACAACTGGGGGCCTGCTGTATACCACTGGGGACCTGCTGTATACCACTGGGGGCCTGCTGTATACCATACTGCTGGGGCCTGTATACCACTGGGGGGGGCCTGTATACCTTACTGCTGGGGGCTGAATACCTCACTGCTGGGGGTTGTATACCTGTGCTGGGGTCCACCCTCGGCTTATACGCGAGTCAATAAGTTTTCCCAGTTTTTGGGGGCAAAAGTAGGGGGGTCGGCTTATACACGGTTCGGCTTATACACGAGTATATACGTTAGCTACATGGCTATGAAACAGGGCTATGTATAACTATGATAATGCATATATGGCAAAGAAACACAGTTAATACTGCTCTGGATTATAGAGAAAATATACTTATTTACTGTGTTTGGTTGTCATATATGCATTATCTTAGTTGTACATAACCCTGTTTCATAGCCATGTAGCTAGTTCACACTCATCATGTTTAGTGTCGCAGTAAATATTCTCTTAGTTATTGTACGTAGGGACCCTTCAGATTTAATGTCACTTTGCCGCGGTTGTTGGGCAGGCATCTATTGGCCAATTTATGCACTAAGAACCCTATAAAATTTGTGTTTAAAAAAAAAAAAAAAATGTTCAAGTTTTTTAGAAAAATTTTTGTTTAGTTTTTAGTTTTTCTCAGACAAAAGACTTTTTGTATTCCATATGACACTTTTAATTATGTTGGCATTGGCAATGTGCTGCTGTGGTCTTTCTATAATTGATAGATAGATAGATAGATAGATAGATAGATAGATAGATAGATAGATAGATAGATAGATAGAAAAAAATTCTCTGCAGCACTCAGCTACTACCAATGATACACATGCTAACAAGCGGTATATATTTGAGGAAAAAATTTAAAAACTTACGTTTTTTTCAAAAAACTCAAAAATCTTATTTTTTTATTTTCTTGGGGTTCTTGGTACGCACATTGGCCAATGTCCGTTTGCTCATCAACCGCGTCAAGGTGACCCCAGGTCTGATGAGTCCTAACGCTGACATCCCTGCCCTCCTTTTCCTCCCTATCCCACTCCCAAGTGGGTGGACACCATCTCAACCTCAGACCACCTCTGGGTGATGAGGGTGCAAGTTGCAGTCATGGAGCCAGATTCTCGATTCGTTATACACAAAACAGAAAAAAAGAAAAAAAACTGCACACCACTCACAGACATAATGTGAACTAGTGCCAGCAGGGATTCTGGGTCAAACAACTAGAAAAAAAATCAATTGCACATTGGTAGTAGCTGAGTGCTGCAGAGATTTTTTTCCTAATAGCGCTATATAAATACATAATAATAATAATAATTTTCAATTTTTCGGTTAAAAAAGCACATAGAGTTCATACAGAACAGAAAGACTGATGGGCAAAGTACAAAATCATGGAGTACATATAGCTCCATTTTAACATTAACAAAGTATACACAGCACAGAAAGGCATAGTGTTTAAAAAAGGGAAGCAATCGCAAGTAGTCGGTAATTCCCCTACATCCATTTCACGGACCCTAAAGGTCCACTTCTTCAGGGGAACAAAGAATATACAAGGTCTCCCTTAAGGTGCCAGTGGAGCATCATATATTGCCAGAAGCCCTATTTAAACCTTGCTTACATCTCTCACATCAAGTGTCCCGATGGGACGCAGGTGCGTGCGCTATCCAGACTGCTCCGCCTCCCAATAACGCCACCCAACATCACTGTGCAGCGGTATGCGTCACCAGAATCCTGTGCATGTGCAGTGGCAGTACCTGACTGTCGGGGCGAATGGGGCGGAGCAAGACCGCTGCCATCGTGACTCGATGACCCACATTAATAAAAGGAGAAGGAGGGAGACGTCAACACAAACAAATACCACAGTGCATTAACCGCAAACAAATTAATAACCGTACGTCGTCGAGGTCTATAGCATTCAGTATTTTGGATGTCCGAACTCAGAATATTGACGGAACCACTGGTGGTTCACAGAAAACATGTTGGTACATGTTGGTACAAACATGATAAAGACCTAGAAACATACATATAAAATAATCCCAAATTAGTGGTAAGGAACATTCGAAGAAAGGAAATGAAGCTCAGAGATTCCTTCAGGCCCCGAAACACCCTAGTATCCAGGCTTTTTCACAAATATATCGCTATAGGGATTTGTTGAGATAAAGGATAAGGACCTGGTGGAGCTGGACTTTTATAGACCAATACATCCTGAATGGGTTAATACCACAGGGCTTGTGCATTCAGGTCTTCCCATCATTCCCAGTAGAGGATGAGACATGTAAGGAGGAATGGGAGAAGCTTCCTGACACTTGTTCAGCCGGCTTCCTCAAACTCCTTACTGGCCAGAATACAGCAACACCGGAGAACATTGAGGGTTAAATGGATCAAGGAGAAACTCTCGGGTGACTCCCCAAATAGGTTTAATACAAGCATTGATAATGAGTTGGCCACATTGGAAAAAGAGATTAAAGCTAAGAAATTCAAGATATTCTAGAGAGATCTTAATGACTCATTACAGAATAAAGTATATAGGTGGAGCAACCCTTCAGGGAGATGCTGCCCTCGAAGAAGGCCCCAATCAGGATCACATACCAACACTGGAGTTAAAGGTAGTGGGGGCTCAGACAGAAATGGTAGTGGTGCCGGCGATGGATCAGCTGCCCGGGGTCATCAACAGAAAGATGTTCAAAGAATGGGATGGGCAGGGACCCCAGGCAATTAATTTATGTGGACATCTCTTGACTCCAGATCAGTTGGATGTTTTGTCAAGGGGGCTTTCATTCACTCCCACTAACCATTTTGTCTTTCACAGCATTAAAGGATGTGCAAGTGTTTGCACATAAGCTGGTGCTAAAAAAATTGCACAGTCAAAGTGAATCTGGTGTTGGTGGCATGGAGAGAGAGGCCCTCTTAGCACTATAAGAATTACAACTGGAGGTGACCCCCAAGGCGGCAGGTAAATTTCCGGCAGCCATTTACCCAAAATCTAAGCATTCTGGTGAAGATGTCCGGCAGTAGACATCTTCACCAGACTTGTTGTAGACGATCTAAAGCAAGTCTCATCAGGTCAAAGATTTGATAACTTTACCTCCCAACAGAGGAAGGCTTTGAGGAATTTACAAAATTTTGATCAATTTGTCTATAAACCGGTGGATAATAATATTATTGTCTGGTCCACCAGTCTCTATGAAAAGGAGACATATTGTCAGCTCCGCAAACGGGACACTTACACTAGATTGGACCATAATCCCCTCAATGATTTCTCTAGAAAATTACAAGTAATTTGGGTGAGTTTTTGTCCACCAGGTCGCATGATTGTGTCTGGCTAGGAGGGCATGTGTGAACCCTTCTGTAGATTTATAGACTTCTGTTTAGAGCCATTGGTGGAGACACAGCCCACTTTCTTCAAAGATACAATGGGCAGGCTTAATAGGATTGATGGCATTTGTATGGACTCAGACATGCTGATAGTTACAGCAAATATTGAAAGTCTGTATACCTGTATTGAGCATGAAGATGGCGTTAGGGCTGTCGAGTGTTTCCTCAGTATGAGCAACAGGGATGGCCCCCTTTATGGTCTTATTACTGAGCTGCTCCATTTTGCCCTTCTGCACAATTTTGCAGTGGAAACACTAGACCGGTGTGAAACGACTCGTCGTCAGCTCCCTTTTCTCCCTCCCTGCACTATGTAAATTTTCCACTGCAATAAAGGATTTAGTGCGACGTCCATATGCGCGAGTGCACCTTTTTTCTGCTTACAAGTTTATTCTATATACTCTCTCGTGGTAGCACCCCGTGACAAAAGCACTTTTGTATTGTGCCATTTTTTCAAAGGTGTCACTACATACATAGGGCTCATATAGGTGTGGTGCCTGACTTTTCATCTTCAGATCCCTAACACATGTAATATGGGTGAGATTACTTCCCATTTTTAAAAACTGTGCCTCCCTGTGCTGTGTATACTTTGTTTCCCACTAAATGTTAAAATGAAGTTATTTGCACTCCATGATTTTGGACTTTGCCTGTCAGTCTTTCTGTTCTGTATGAATTCTCTATTTCCTTTTTTAACGAAACTATTCAAAAATTAAAACTTATAATCAGGATCCAACTCTAGTTCCTCTTTTTTGTATATTCAGATAACGAGCTGTTGTATACAAGATGTTAGGTCCCCTGGCACGGCTCCCCTGCTCACCTCTCCTTGGTCTGCATCCTCTGCTCCTCTGCCAATCGGGCATCCGGCATCCAGGCGTGTTGTGTCTCAGAGCCATCACCGGGTCCCCTTCCTCTCTGCTGACCTCTGCCTGATTATTGAGTTAGTTAAGCTTCTGCTTTGCTGGCTGTTGGTCAGGTCCCCTTCGTGCTCTCCTCCAGTAGTACCATTCCTGCTCTCCTGTACCCGGGCCCTGTTACCTCAAATCCTCCTTAGCTATACCGTAGTATAGGCTAACCCAACGAGCCGCCCCCCTGGTACTAGCAGCTCTGGTATTTAGACCCCCTGGGCTTGCCCCTCACAATCCCTGTATAGGGGATGCTTAAACTAGGACCAGCTCACCCATGGAAGTTCGGTACCACGGCCCAGTGGGTCCACTCTAGGGCGCCTTCCCCCGGAAGCGTAACACCTGCACCAGCGACCCTATTCCCTCACATCTCCTTCAATCCCTTTCCCCAGCTGTCACATCTCACATAACCATAATATTTAATGTTTCCCTCTCATCTGGTGTTTTCCCCTCCTCCTTCAAACATACCAGCATACATCAATTATTAAAAAAAAAATCCCTCGACCAGAACTCTGCTGCTAACTACAGACCTGTCTTTTATCTCTAAACTCCTGGAATGCTTGGTCCACTCCCGTATGATTCGCTATCTCTCTGACAATTCTCTTCTTGACCCTATACAATCCGGCTTCCGGTCTATACATTCTACTCAAACTGCCCTAACTAAAGTGTCTAATGATCTACTAACAGCTAAATCTAATGGTCACTACTCCCTGTGGATTCTCCTGGATCTCTCCACTGCATTCGATACCGTGGATTACCAGTTCCTCCTCTCTATGCTTCACTCTATTAGGCTCAAGGACACCGCTCTCTCCTGGTTTTCCTCCTACCTCTCTGACCGCTCCTTGACTGTATCTTTTGCCAGCTCCTCTTCTCCTCTTCCCCTCATAGTTGGGGTTCCTCACGGTTCAGTTCTAGGTCAACTTCTCTCTATACACTGCCCCTATTGAACAAACCATCAGTAGATTTGGTTTTCAGTACCATCTCTTTGCTGAAGATACCCAATTATACACATCTTCTGACATCACCTATACATTACTACAAAATACCAGTGATTGTCTGTATCCTGTTTCTAACATCATGTCTTCTCTCTACCTTAAACTGAATCTGTCAAAAACTGAACTTCTCATGTTAACTCCCTCTCCAAATCTTCCGAAACCTAATTTTGCCATTTCTGTATGTGGTTCTACCATTACTCCTCAGCAGCACGCTTCCTGTCTTGGGGATTATATTTGACTCAGATCTCTCCTTCATTCCCCACATCCAGTCACTCGCTCGCTCATGTCACCTACACCTCAAAAACATCTCTAGAATTCGACCTTTTCTTTCTGTTGATGCTGCAAAAACTCTAACGGTTTCCCTCATTCATTCTCGCCTGGATTACTGCAATTCTCTACTAATTGGCCTCCCTCTTAGGCTGTGGTTCCACATAGAAATCCGTTTTTGAAAGTGATTTTCATCACCAATCCGTTTTTTATAGGGTGCTTTTTGAGCCTCCTGCACCTCTGAACGTTTTTGGACTTAGTCATTTTTTCATTAAAAACGCATGTGCGTTAACGCATGCGTTAACGCAAGTGCCTATATGTGCCATGCGTTAACGCATGCGTTTCCCATAGGGCCCCATGTTAAAAAAAACGCATGAAAACGCATGCGTTTTTTAACTGATGCCAAAAACGTTGCATGCAACGTTTTTGACTCAAAAACGGACAGGGCAATGTTTTGAGCTCCAGAGAAAAACGGACAGGGTGTTTATTACATCCAATCCGTTTTTCTGTCAGTTTTTGGACTTAGAAAAAAAAAAATGAGAAAACTGAAGCCAAAAACGGACTGAGGGCTTATGTGGAACCCCAGCCTTACTAAGGCTGGGGTCACACATAGAAATCCGTTTTTGGAAGTAATTTCCATGACCAATCCGTTTTTTTTTTGGGTGCTTTTTGAGCCTCCTACACCCCTGAACGTTTTTCTATAGTGCCCATGTTAAAAAATTTTTTTTTTTTTAAAAACGGACCCCAAAAACGTTGCTAGCAACTTTTTTGGCTCAAAAACGGACATAGCAATGTTTTTAAGTGCAGAAAAAAACGAACAGGGTGTTTATTACATCCAATCCGTTTTTCTATCAGTTTTTGGACTTAGAAAAAAAAAATGCCAAAAATGAAGCCAAAAACGGACCAAGGGCTTATGTGTGACCCTAGCCTAAACTCTCTCGTCTCCAATCCATCCTGAATGCAGCAGCCAGGATCATATTCCTCTCCAACCGCTTCACCAATGCCTCTCTCCTGCGCGAATCATTGCACTGGTTGCCAATCCACTATAGAGTACAATATAAAATTATCACTCTGACCCACAAAGCTCTCCACAGTTCTGCACCGCCCCACATCTCCTCCCCCATCTCTGTCTATCGCCCTACACGTGCCCTCCGTTCAGCAAGTGACCGAAGGCTACAATCCAAACCTCCCACTTCCATCTCCAAGACTTCTCACGAGCTGCAACAATTCTCAGGAATGGATTACCAAAAACAATTCAATGAATTCCCGATACCAATAGTTTTAAGCGAGCCTTAAAAACGCATCATTTTAGACCAGCCTATCACCTCAACTAACTTGTCTCAATATCTTCCCTTTTCCATATCTGACCTCTTGTGTCATCTGTCAGCACCCCCCATGCATATAGCACTTTATATGTACTTGTACAGATCGTGACCGGTGACTGGTTCATGCAGAATTACGTGAATCCTTTATTTATTATATTGATGGCTGGACCATAAATGACAGCACTATTTACCAATTTACCTTTTGTGCCTCCCCTATTTTCTCATAGATTGTAGCTTGCGAGCAGGGGCCTCACTCCTCGTGGTTTTTGAATTTTTTGTTACTCTGTATTGCCTCATATTGTTTGTACATGTCCCCTCTGAATTGGAAAGTGTGGCGTAATATGTTGGCACTATATAAACAAAATTATTATTATTAAGTCTGTCACACATGTAGTAGTGTAAAAATAATTAAAAAAATTACGTAGCGCTCCATTGTATTTTTGATTCTCAGCGCAGATAAAGCGGACAAAGATGGGCTACCACCACCAGCTGACTTACTTTACCTTGGTTTCCAGTGGCCCTGGTGGGGGGTGGCATGCTGGGTAATAATGGGTTTAATACCAGCTTTATATTGGCTGCTGGTACTAAGCCTGAAATTCATGGTGTCAGGCTAAATTACACCCACCCACAATAAATTTCTGGTAAACATTAGAAAAAAATCACAACACAGAGACAATTTTTTTTCATTAGAAATAAAACAAAAAACCCATGTAGGGACTCCAACCTTAATTATAGACAAGTGTATGTCCAGAGCAACAAACAGGCTCATGGTGGGTTTACACACACCAATTTATCTGTTCAATCTCTGAACCAATCTCTGGTTGCAGTGAAATCATGGATACATTGCTCCATTTTGTGGCTGTGTACAACATGGAGCAATGTATCCATGATTTCACTGCAACCAGAGATTGGTTCAGAGATTGAACAGATAAATTGGTGTGTGTAAACCCACCATCAGAATAAGCTGGGTGTGGGGAGAAAGCTGAGCCATGAACACGGGTGACCCCTGATGTCTCCGTGAACATTGTCGAGAACTGAAACGGTTCTCGGCAGTGCAGTGAATATCCCCGGAAATTAATGAGCGGCCCCAGAAGAAGATGTAGCGGGACAGCAGAACACATGCCACGGAACCCAGTAAGTATAATGATAATGTTCATTAACCCTGATGTTTCATTCATTTTTGACCTGACCTATTAAAGTCTTGTTTTTTATCTAATTTTAGGCCCCATTCACACACTGCTTTTTTCGCTGCATATTTTTACGCACAAGCTCAAAAAAAGCCAGGAGTGGAACAATCAAAACTGGGAGTGGCACACTCAGAGGAAAGGTCTAATAGAAACAAGTGCTCCACTTATATGTTTAATCACCCACTCCTAGTTTGTGGTGAGCTTGTGCTTAAAAATACGCAGCAAAAAAACCAGTGTGTGAATGGGGCCTAAGTGTTTTATTTGAATACCTGTTGCATTTTTATATTGTATGTGAATATGGTTGTTCATAAACACATGAAAAAAGAAATCAAAGACTTCAAATTTGGTAATTTTTGACTTAACAGAAGAGCAGGGTTAATGAAATGCTTTCCTTTACAGCCCTCCCCCCCCCCGCCCCATCCCCTTAACTGTAAAGTCCAAGTTAGGGGTTCAGACACAAGTTTGAGTTAGGGCCACTTTACACACACCAACTTATCTGTCCAACTTCTGAACAACTTACTGGTTGCAGTGAAATCATGGACACATTGCTCCATTTTGTGGCTTTGTACAGATGGAGCAATGTGTCCATGATTTCACTGCAACCAGTAAGTTGTTCAGAAGTTGGACAGATAAGTTGGTGTGTGTAAAGTGGCCATAACGTCCGGCCCCAACTCGGACTTTTCAAAAAGGTCCGGGCAAATGAGCATCGCCAGGTTCACCCATCAATATTTGTTAGAAAAAAAGCTATGGTTATTGGTTACCATGCCACTTGAGCTGTGTCCTCGGTTGACCTCACTGCTCACATAGCCGCAGCTGTCGGTTTCATCATTCTGTGCTCGGAGGCCATGATGAAAGGATTCTTCTTCAGCGTGGTCTCCAATTGCGACATGGGACCTCGTGATTATCATCGGAGGGTATGTTGTTAGGACTTTTAATAAATTGGTAAATGAGGGTTGTCAGTGCGTTTTACATCTAATAAATGAATTTTCTCTGTTTTATTTCTAATAAAGGAATTTTCTGTGTGTGTGTGTGTGCGCGTGTGTGCGTGTGTGCGTGTATGTGTGCGGTGTGTGTGTGTGCATGTGTGTGTGTGTGATTATTAGCTATTCACTTACTGGCTTGGTAATGGGTGGGCATCAGAAGATGCCTGATATTACCAATCCAGGGCTTAATTACAAGCTGTCATTACAAATCTGTTATTAACCCCTATATCACCATGATGCCACCACACCAGGGCATTGGGAAGAGCCGGGTAAAGTGCCAGGATTTGGTGCCTCTAATGAATGCATCAAATTCTGAGGTGGCTATGGGCTGCTATTCTATAGCATGGGGGGGATAAAACAACTATGGGTCCCCACCATGCTGAGAATACCACGTCCCAGCTGCCTAGTTTTACCTTGTCTGGCAATTAAAAATAGGGCAAAACCCATGCATTTCTTTTGCCAGCAAAGGTAAAAACTAGGCAGCTGAGTGTGGCAGCCCGCAGCTGTCTGCTTTACCTGTTCTGAGAATGAAAAATACAGAAAAGTCCTATGCATTTTTTTTCCATTATTTATTTTAGAGACTATGATGGCAGGTTGGTTGCCACACACTATTGTGTATGGCAATCAAGCACAGACACTTGTACAATTTTTAGAATCGCAGTGTGAGTACAACAGCCAGTCACAGATGCTCTTACAAAGAGTGAGCCTCTGTGGGTGGCCGTTGCAGGAAAGTGCAATGAATATGCATGAACCTTAATGAGGGGCCCCAAAAGTAAGCAGTGGGAGTCTGTTAAGCTCACTTGCTCTTTCTGTCTATTTGTATGTGAGATGTTTCACAGCTTTAAGACAGCTTTGAAGGTGTTTCCTATGTGTTTCATGTTGCCTGCCATTGATTTCAATGAGTTCCAAGGGGGTTTGACAAACAGTTCGTCAAATAATCCTGATATGCGGGGAACTGAATCGAACTCAAACACGAAAGTGTTTGCTCATTTTTAGACCCCAGGGCATAATAAGGGACATTAAATTTACTTAGAATAATTTCATTGAAAATTAAATTTCCCGAGATCAAACTGGAGAATTCAAATTTGCCTGAGTCACTCTTATCTAGTAACGATCTTTCTATCTCCCCCACCACCCAGACCCCAGTGCCCAGAGGTCGGACTTCCTTATCTAGTAACGAGAAACTCATGCCACTACATAGATATTCATTTATTAAAATGTGTAATAATGTTTGCCATTGTTTCTCAAAAATCATACTCAAACGATTAATTAACTCCTAGATTCAGTTATCATAAAACTATTGATTTAACCCTATCTTTAACAGGGAATGTCACAGCAAAATACTCCAACATTCCATATACTCTGGGGAATGAAGCAATCAATAATTTTATCTCCCAAGACCACACTCATGCCATCCATTCATAAGTAATTCATCTTGGTCAGGATTCATTCGATATTAACTCATACAGTTTTTAATTTTCAGCCTACTCTCTTCAAACAAATCAACGGCTGAGCCTTGGAGACTCCGATTACCTCCAGTTATGCTAATCTGTTTATGGAGCTTTTCATGTTTCCTCATCCCATTGGTTTTATCAATCCTTTCTCTATGCTCATTATGTTGATGACTTGTTATTTTCTCTGAAGCAGCAGTGGGTAAGAAGTAATCCATTTACGTAATAGCAATACTTTGGGAATCCATTTCAAATTAAAGCATGCTGAGATATATATGGACTTTTTTATGTAAACTTTTTCAAAATAGTTAAAATATATACCAATAATTAGCCAACACAAAATGATTATAATATATGTTAAATATATAGATAATAATGGAATGGAAAAAGATTTGCATGGATGTCTTCTAGAGATGGGTCTGCACAGTGGCTCAGTGGTTAGAACTGCAGACACAGTTTACGTTGAGGTGGGGTGTAAACTGAGTAATTATCCAGTGCCCCCACCCTCTAAGGGTACCCAAATGTTTCAAGCAAAATTTGCAATGATAACACAAGTTCTATATTATCAATGCAGTTTCCAAGGTTAAGACTGCAGCAGTACCTTTGGTGACATCATGGTGAATTCACCTTGATGTTATCACAGTTTCTTTACCCTGGTGCAGTCTGGGGAATCTGATGAGGAACCAGGCTGGTAAATATTCTGTAATGTGTGTACATACATGTGTACTGTATGTATTTGCTTTGTTTTTGTATATTCATGTGTATGTATGTGCTGTATGTGTGTACAGTTGTGGCAAAAAGTATTGACACCCCTGCAATTCTGTCAGATAATACTCAGTTTTTTCCTGAAAATGATTTCAATCACAAATTCTTTGGTATTATTATCTTCATTTAATTTGTCTTCAATAAAAAAACACAAAAAGAATTGTCCTAAAGTCAAATTGGATATAATTCCACACCAAACATAAAAAAGGGGGTGGACAAAAGTATTGGCACTGTTAGAAAAATCATGTGATGCTTCTCTAATTTGTGTAATTAACAGCACCTGTAACTTACCTGTGGCACCTAACAGGTGTTGGCAATAACTAAATCACGCTTGCAGCCAGTTGACATGGATTAAAGTTGACTCAACCTCTGTCCTGTGTCCTTGTGTGTACCACATTGAGCATGGAGAAAAGAAAGAAGACCAAAGAACTGTCTGAGGACTTGAGAAACCAAATTGTGAGGAAGCATGAGCAATCTCAAGGCTACAAGTCCATCTCCAAAGACCTGAATGTTCCTGTGTCTACCGTGTGCAGTGTCATCAAGAAGTTTAAAGCCCATGGCACTGTGGCTAACCACCCTAGATGTGGACGGAAAAGAAAAATTGACGAGAGATTTCAACGCAAGATTGTGCGGGTGGTGGATAAAGAACCTCGACTAACATCCAAACAAGATCAAGCTGCCCTGCAGTCCGAGGGTACAACAGTGTCAACCCGTACTATCTGTCGGCGTCTGAATGAAAAGGGACTGTATGGTAGGATTCTAAGGAAGACCCCACTTCTTACCCCGAGACATAAAAAAGCCAGGCTGGAGTTTGCCAAAACTTACCTGAGAAAGCCTAAAACGTTTTGGAAGAATGTTCTATGGTCAGATGAGATAAAAGTAGAGCTTTTTGGGCAAAGGCATCAACACAGAGTTTACAAGAGAAAAAAAGAGGCATTCAAAGAAAAGAACACGGTCCCTACAGTCAAACATGGCGGAGGTTCCCTGATGTTTTGAGGTTGCTTTACTGCCTCTGGCACTGGACTGCTTGACCGTGTGCATGGCATTATGAAGTCTGAAGACTACCAACAAATTTTTCAGAATAATGTAGGGCCCAGTGTGAGAAAGCTGGGTTCCCCTCAGAGGTCATGGGTCTTCCAGCAGGACAATGACCCAAAACACACTTCATAAAGCACTAGAAAATGGTATGAGAGAAAGCACTGGAGACTTCTAAGGTGGCCAGCAATAAAGGCACCCTACAAATATCAGGGACCTGGAGCAGTTTGCCAAAGAAGAATGGTCTAAAATCCCAGCAGAGCATTGTAAGAAACTTATTGATGGTTACCGGAAGCGGTTTGATCGCAATTATTTTGGCTAAAGGTTGTGCAACCAAGTATTAGGCTGAGGGTGCCAATACTTTTGTCTGGCTCATTTTTGGAGTTTTGTGTGAAATGATCAATGTTTTGCTTTTTGCTTCATTTTCTTTTGTGTTTTTCATTGAAGACAAATTAAATGAAGATAATAATACCAAAGAATTTGTGATTGCAATCATTTTCAGGAAGAAACTGAGTATTATCTGACAGAATTGCAGGGGTGTCAATACTTTTGGCCACAGCTGTATATGTGTATGAACTGTATATATAAGTGTATGTACTATGTATATACAGTGGGTACGGAAAGTATTCAGACCCCTTTAAATTTTTCACTCTTTGTTTCATTACAGGCGTTTGGTAAATTCAAAAAAATGTATTTTTTGTTTCTCATTAATGGACACTTTGCACCCCATCTTGACTGAAAAAAAACTGAAATGTAGACATTTTTGCAAATATATTAAAAAAAGAAAAACTGAAATATCACATGGTCATGAGTATTCAGACCCTTTGCTCAGACACACATATTAAAGTCACATGCTGTCCATTTCCTTTTGATCCTCCTTGAGATGGTTCTACTCCTTCATTGGAGTCCAGCTGTGTTTAATTAAACTGATAGGACTTGATTTGGAAAAGCACACACCTGTCTAGGAACATGCAGTGATTGTTTCAAGAGACACAGCAGTGGGATGGTTACGCTGATAATAGCCTGATCACCACTCACGAGGTTGGTGCAGTACTCAAGGTTCTCAAGAACCTCACAAATGTTAGCAATCCACACCCACTCGACAGTTGTTTTGTGTGGTGGCTCACTCAGTCTGATGGGCATGTTGAAGCTGGTATTAAGCTACTGCTCTCTGCTGCTCACTAATCCTGATAGGTTGAGTTCAACCATGTGGAAAGGTCACATATGAGTTGGTTACGTGGCAAATTCAAGCGCATTTGAAGAGCTGTAAGACCAGCAAAAGCGGAAGAGGAATGGTGGAAATGGGCACTAATATGGCGCACGTTTTCAAGTAGGTACGGCAAGTCAGGGTAAGTTTTCAGAAATTTCTGAACAACTAGGTTCACCACGTGAGCCATGCTTGGCACGTGTACCAGCTTGCCGACCCTTAAAGCCCCCAGCAGGTTACGGCCATTATCGCAGATGACTAGACCGGGTTGGAGGTGTAGTGGGGAGAGCCACTAATTGGTCTGTTGTTTTAAAGCTTGCCACAACTCAGCTGCAGTGTGTGGTTTCTGACCTAAACAGATCAGCTTCAGCAGAGCGTGTTGCCGCTTTGCTGATGCACTTCTGCACAGGTCCCAGCTTGGCAATGATGGGAAAGGTAATTCAGTAGAGGATGAGGAGCAGGAGAAGGGGAAAGAGGAAGTGGAATATGAAGAGGTGGAAACCCTTACAGAAGTTGGGCCCTCTATTCTTGGTGTGGGTAAAATGTGTGATGTTCCACTTTGCACCATGTTCCCACCCACCACCAGGTTCACCCAGTGTGCCTTGACATCCTTGTCCTTGTCCACAACAACTTGTCCAGGTGTCTGTTGTTAGGTGGACTTCCTGGTCCACCGTATTAACCGGACTAATGTGGACAGCAGAAAGCAGGCTAAGACCCCAAAAAGAGTGGGGAAAATGGAATGGTGCATGCTTTGTAGCAGGCAGTAGGTAAATGCTTTTAGTACTGCTTTGGCTAGGGCACTAATGTTCATTCATGATCAGCAAATAAACATTAACGGTATAATACTAGTTAAAGCCGTAGTGGCCATTAGTTACATATTTATGTTGTTTAGATGTGTTACACATGATCTAGCAGAGCTCTTATAGTTCCAATAGTCTGTCCCCTTTAATATGAGCCATTTAGAATGGACCTCCCCCTACTTCTCTGGGTGAAGGAGATGGCAGACATCTCCTGAGAAGATAAGAAATGTGTTCCTAGCTCCTGTCCCTCTTCACACAACTTTCCTCTTCTCTTGTCAGATGATTCCGGTGAGAGTAGTAGTACAAACAATATACTTGTGTTACAATGTGTATGCAGGTCGTTATGCAGCCATTTTATAGTTGTACTGCGATTCTCTACCTAAGTTAATGCTCTAGCAATACATGCAGGCAGATTGTACAACAGTGCTAGCAGCATGAACTTTGCCCTAGGTAGCCCTGTTAACTGCATTCTGCGCTATACTGTTACAGTGCAGTTTGTGTTAATGCCCCAGTACTGGAGTAATTGTATTTCAGAATCATACTGCTGTTTTTGTGATATGCTAGTACTCATTCAGACTATTTATTCCTTGTATTATCGTTTTTACCACAATTAAGTGTGGCGCCCTGCAACGAGTGCGTCACAGGAGGGTATTGCGTCCCTGACTGAATATGCAATATTCTCTGACTAAAGTAATGACATGGTTAACACTCAGTGCCCCATACCCTACATGCACCATCAGTATAGTGGGCCAATCAGGTCCTGGTGGGCGGAGTGTAGGAGTAGAGTGTAGGAGAATGGAGGAGTAGGAGAAGGAGAGAGAAGTGGTTGGGGAGGAACGTAGGAGAAGAGGGCTCTGCACATGTCCGTGCAGCCCTACAGACCACCAACCAGTTGGCGCCATTACCCGGTGCCTCACAGCTCAGCGGTGTTCCTCCGTTCTTATTCTGTTCTATTTTTGCCAGTGTCGCCTTAGTGCGCCAAGTTCGGGTACAAAGGGGCTACTTCAATTTCACTACCGGTGTATACAGCCCGGTGTGAGGGGAGCCACAAGTTCACCTCATCACCTCAATAAATATAGACTCCAGAAATCCTACACTCTGTTCTTTGGGGAAGTGGACAAGGGTTAAGCTGTATGCTAGATATCCACAACACACATGTGAAAGAAGACAGCACAACTAACATCGCATTAACGGGACTGATGTGGGCAGCACGAGCCAGGCTCTGACCCTAAAACAGCGGGGAAAATAGACCAGTGGTTTTAAACAAAAGGCAGCACAAAATACTACTACTCTGTGTGCTGGAAAAATAGAGCTTTACCTCTGACAAGAGCTATTTTAAGATGGACACTGGATGAACACTTAAACCTCTCCCTACCTAATCCACAATCTCCCCCTCACTGTACTCTAATTTTCTACTGTGACTTTAGCTCTGAAAAGAGCTATTGTTTTGTGGTATTATGGAGCTAATAACCGGCTCCTTTAAACTGTCCCTGCTTGAGAATCTCTTCCTCCCTACTTGACACTGACCTAGTATACACTGCAGGAAGCCCTCAAAAGGGCATTTGTGTTATAAAGAGGCCTAAACACTCTAATAGCTGAGCGATCTCTCCCTATGCTTCTCCAGCACTGGCTTCGCATGCAATATGCACAAAATGACAGTCGCAGGGCTTAATAAATACACCCTATGACGCTGCACGGCCAGCCAATCACAGTAATGCCACAACCAAGATGGCTGCAGCATTACTGTGATTGGTTAAGAAGCCCAGCATGTTTAGTGTCTGCAAAGGAGTTGCAAAAACTGCAACGTGGGACATCCAAATATAGCAAGGCAAGTACATAAATACTCGCAATATAACAAGTAACCCGAACACCGTACTATCCGCGCGAGTAGTGAGTAGTAATGAATACACTCGCTCATCACTATTTGTACGCTGAAACCCCAGGCATCTTCACACATAGCCAGGACGTGTTGTCTAATGAAACTTCACTTCATTAGCCAAATGACTATGGATATTCCAAATTCAGTCCAGTCTCTGGACTGAAAAATACAGAATCCCACTCAATAAATCATTTGACTAATGTACTAGAGGATTTTGAAAAATGACTGAATCTACAAATTAAACCGCTTTGCTGAAAGTTGATAGCTTATTTCCTTAGCTCATGACTAATTGTATTACTACCCTTGTGTCTTCCCATCACTTCATATTTTCTTTAATCACGCCTTGGTCTATTTTACATCCATTTATCTTCTTTTCTTCATTTTGTTGCATTTCTGTATCATGTTACCTGCAGCCATCCAATTATCTAGGTTTTTGCTACCAGACTGTCCTATGATGCTATAAATCAAGCAATTTAATTTATAGTACTAACAATTTTGCAGCTTCAGGTAATCATATCCAGTCTTCCTACATTATTGTCCCATATGATTTCTTCACCAGTCCCACCTCTGTATGAGATGAGAGTTGTTACTACATGTATTTTTTGTTTGACCCCAATAAATTAACTGGGCTTCAATTAGCTGATCTTTAATGTTTATTAACAAACAAAAAAGCAAGCTTAAAGGGAATCTGTCAGGTCGTCTGTGCACCTAGAACAATGAGCAGTTGTGTGCATATGCCTATAATCGCTGCCTAACAGTCATTTCCTTTAGTAGCATCGATAAACAAATCTTTAGGAAAAGTATTTCTAAAGATCATTTGTGAGATACCAATTAGGTTTTTGACTAATTGAGGGGGCGTTAGATCCCCTGACTAGTCGCCCCACTTAGCATGTTATCACGCCCCTGTGGGCGTGATAACATGCTTTACAACAGCTGTGTCAGGTTCCTCCCAGCATTGAGCTCCTCTGACACTGGGTGTATGTACCCCCGGCTTCAGAGAGGTTCCCTGCGCATGATCGGTCATCATCCGCACTTCCAGTCATGTGCGCTATTTTTTTTTTTTTGTAACATATTTTTATTGAGTTTTCAGTATGGTAACAAATAAATAGACCAATAAACAAATAAACAATTAAACAATCCATCCCCCCTCCCCCAACCTCAGCCACCCTTGAGTTCAGCCGAAAGTACTAGAGTTCAGTTCAAAACATACGGCGATAAACCATGTTCATGAACAGTACTGAGTATTGACCTTGGACCTCAGTAGACGTAGAGCCCCAAGAAGGTAGGTTGTCACTCCTGGTCTGCTCCATCCGGGGTTGTAGATATCTGAAGCCCACCCAAAGACCCCTGCAACTCTCCCAACAGATACCATGGTGATTGCACGAATGGAAGAACCACTGCTCGAAGCTCAGTAGGAGAGAGCTTGGATAGTATAAACCCTCTCCATGTTTCGAAGAACTTCCCTGTCAGTGTGTTTTTATCTCTCGCAGCTTCTAGACTTTCTATATGCATTACAGCCTTCAAATCCTTGAGTATGCCTGACATACTTGGGACGTGCTCCGAGAGCCAGTTGCGGAGAAGCAATCGCTTGGTGACCATTGCCAGTATATGAAGTATTCGGGCAGATTTGCCATTCCATACCCCAGACGCCGGGAAATGGAGAAGCCAGGCCAATATGTCCATTGTGACATGTGTATTTATAATCTCCCTCGCCAGGGTTTCAACCCGCTTCCACAAATTCTGTACTTCCCCACACAACCATAGACCATGCACCATATCTGTTTTTGACTGGCCACATTTCGGGCAATTTTGTTGCCTGTCTGGAAATCCTGCAGTTGGAGGTAAAGTAAAACCATATATCGCCCTATGAATGATTCTATATTGCACATCTCTCCATCTTTCGGTATATACTTGGACCACCCGCTAAATGTGGTGTCTTCCCTCATAGTTAAGGTCGTTTCCCTCAAGCTGTTGTAGATGTACGACACATTAATGGTCAAAGGGTCTGATCCCAACCAGTCATCCCATACCGAGGGTCTGCATTCCTGGGAAACATTATGAAGATGGCGTAAAACATGGTGATGCAACTGCCTGTATTGTATGATGTGGAAATGACCTAACTGGAATTTCTCCAGGACCTCTAATTCCGTCATCCACCGCCCATTTGTTTGTGGATGAGGTCTCCCAGTGTTCGAACCCCCTTCTCTGACCAGGCTGCAAATAAAGCATTTTCTCTGCCCAAGCTAAACCCTACGTGTCTCCAAGGGTTAAGATATTTAGACGTTTTCGGATACCCTCCATCTCTCCCGCTGGTCCACCCCCTCTCTCCCTGGTCTGTGATGTGGTGTCCCTAGACGTAGTATCTCACATTTAGCCTTGTTGAGCCTAAAGCCCGAAAATGTTTCAAAGGTATGAAGATGTTGAAGTAGTGTACCTAAGTCTCTTTCCGGTCTATTCATATATATAATGACGTCATCTGCAAATAGTGCTGATTTCAACACTACCCCTCCCACATCAATACCCTCATGTGAACTAGAACCATTCAAGTATCGTGCTAGAGGTTCAATGGCCAAATTGAAGAGCAAGGGCGAAAGAGGGCATCCCTGTCTCGTCCCCCTCTCCAGAGGGAAGGGGGCGGACAAAAAGCCGGGGGTGCATATTCTTGCGCTCGGGTTCATGTGCGCTATTTTAAAGATGGGTGTATGCATTTCAGTTTCAGAGAGGCATAGTGCGCATGACTGTGAGTGTGGACAATGTCTAATCATGTACATTGAACCTCTCTGACACCGGGTATATGCACAATGCTGAGAGGTACAAAGCCACGCGCATGTGCCGCTTTGTATAACACTGCTGGTTACGCCCACTAGACAGCAAACCAGAGAAAAACAGTGGCGTTTATATGCATTTAAAAATATGTATTATTAAATATTATTAGCAGAAGAAACTGGTACACCTAAAAGGCATCCAAGTTCAGGCGGTCAGGCACATGTTCTGATGCCACAGATGGAAACAATACAGCCTCTGAGCAATAGTAAACATTAAAATACACAATGCTGCAATTCACAGTAACAATACATGTATTACATGTGTGCATATATCGCACTTATTCCCATATTACATAGTCATATGAACAACATCATTCTCCATACACAATATATGATACACATAAGGGTACCTTAACATGCCGCCACTGCGGGTAGCAACAGGTATCCACTGCACGTGCGCGTTTTTAACGGTGGCTACCGATCGCTGATGCCGCATATAGACTCCACCACAATGTGCTCCACTGAAGGTATTTGCGTTCCCCGGAAGTGTCGACAGCTCCTGTGGCTTACTTCCTGTTGAATACCTTCCCTGGTTTACACGCCACTACCACAAAGGAATATGGGCGTACATATTTCGCGCCGCAAGTACATAGGCGTGACAGAGTTGTGTATTACGTGACGCTCGTACGCTGATTGGACAGCGCAATAGCATCATGATTGGCCAGCCTGCACAGGGAGGCTGGCTAATACATGACGCCATTGCAATTGTGGACTGTGAATGGATAGCTCTTTAAATATGGCACCCTATGAAGGGACAACCAATCGTAATGCAGGAGCCTCCACCAATGATCGCTGATGGGGCGTGGTATCCATGACGCCATGGCACCCCCCTGGGAATTCGCTAGGCCACACAAATACCGTGCCTGTGCCCCGATTACACGCCACCACCATAGGAATTGTGCCTTTCTGTTTTTGAGCACGGCTCATCAACAGGTATCCGAAGGAACTGTGAGACACAGGAAGGAATTTCCCGATTTACACGCCGCCATTTTGTAGTGATTTCATGGCAACAGGCACAATTGTCCCCAGTGCCCGGCAGTTTCTCCCTGTGGCGGCGTGTAAAGGTACCTTAACAGGTTACATGATACATAGAACAAGTGTACAGAGTAGACACTAACACATATTACCAAAGTGCAGGTGCAGGTATCAGAACCAGTGGAGTGGGGGACAGGGACCCCCTCACACAAGGCTAACCCCCTACACGAGTATCTCACGTGGCTGTATTCAGATGCTCGTTACTTGATCGAGCATTATGAGACTCGCCATGCTTGAATCCCCACCTGGCATATTTTGCGCTTGATTTTCAGTCAATAAACATTCGGGGATTGCTTGCCAATCATGGTAATGCTGGAGCCATCTTTGCTACTGCCATTGCCTTGATTCGATGGGCGCATAGCATCATTGGTGATGCCATGTTCCTTGCATTGTATTCAGAGATGGCGTAGGGAGGGCTTCTTTTGGAAAAGTAACAGCGTGTTAGGGTTCCAGTTCCTGCTGGTGCAAGTCTAAACAAACAGTCCTTTTCTGGGCTAATTCATAATACCGTTGTTAGATTTTCGCCATTTGTTGCCTTCATTCTTTATCACTGACACCACCAACTTGTACCTCTGATGACATCACCTCATTGTCACCCTGATGGGGTTCCCAGGTCTTGTCCACCACATTATCATCATCTTTAACTTGATTGACAGTTGTCTCACTGTGAGAAATGTTCAGCGCTGTCTGCTGTTTTCTGAATTCCAACCTCTGGATATGCACTAACTTACAGTATCTGTAACATGGTGGCTGCCACTGCCTGTCCCCTACCACTATAGCTGCCAGTATCATTACTGCCATTGTGTCACCCAAATCCAAATGTTGACCTTAGCACCAGGAGTTTTGTGGTATTATGTGCTAAAGGTCAAAAAGATGGAGATGTCACCTAGAGAACTGAAGGTCCATAATCAAAAATATTAACTGTTGTGGTGGTGGAGGAGGAGATATGTGCAGAACACTGTCTTAAACTTACAATATAACTGTAATTGGTAATATTATCCTGCTGTGACTGAGATGAGTGAAGTTGTGCCATAGTCCATAATGCCTTCCACTTTCTAACCCCGAATGTGCTTGCCAGAAGCAATGGAAGACAAATATGACCTGCAGTATTGCTGCTGGATCACAAGAGGTGGTGCTGCGGCTGCTGGTGTGGCTTCAATATTCTTGTTGCCAGAATATCCTATGCATTCCCATTGCTACTTTTTATTTAACTACCGTATGTATTTTTTCTACGCTAGAATTAAGTTTTGTCATTGTTTTGAACCCTAATTCCTTCTTTCTCACAATGTAGTTCATCTGCAGGCAGCGATTATTAGTGATGAGCGAGTATGCTCTGCGCTGCTCCGTACTCGCACTAGTATCACTGAACTCGGGCTACTCGGCGAGCACCGAGTAATCTCGCGATACTCGTGCTGTGCTCGTGGTCCTCATCCCTGCATGTTGGTGCTCTCTAGAGAGCCATCCCACATGCAGGGATTGGCTGGCAGACCACTGCAATGCCACAGCCCTGTTAGTTGTGGCATTGCAGTGATTGGCCGGCCTGCACAGCGTGACCGAGCCTTTATAAGACTCGGCCGCGCTGTGCTCTGCACACAGCCATCCAGACAGTGAGTGTAGGGAGAGTGTCTGCTGCTGGTTAGGGACAGATTTGCGGCCCTCATAGGTAGATACGGAGCAGGGTTGCAAATTGCTGCTGACCACAACAGTCCTTCTCAGGACTAATCTAGGAGGATATAGGCAGGGTGATCCAGATCGGAATCCAAGCTTTTCTGTGACCATAACAGTCACCAGACTGTTGTACTTACTAGCTTGATACAGGTTAGGGACTAAAATCCTACTCTCCTGTGACCATTACAGTCACCAGACTGTTGTACTTACTACCTTGATGCAGGTTAGGGACTAAAATCCTACTCTCCTGTGACCATTACAGTCACCAGACTGTTGTACTTACTACCTTGATACAGGTTAGGGACTAAAATCCTACTCTCCTGTGATCTCAACAGTCACCAGACTGTTGTACTTACTACCTTGATACAGGTTAGGGACTAAAATCCTACTCTCCTGTGATCTGAACAGTTACCAGACTGTTGTACTTACTACCTTGATGCAGGTTAGGGACTAAAATCCTACTCTCCTGTGACCTCAACAGTCACGAGACTGTTGTACTTACTACCTTGATAAAGGTTAGGGACTAAAATCCTACTCTCCTGTGACCTCAACAGTCATCAGACTGTTGTACTTACTACCTTGATACAAGTTAGGGACTAAAATCCTACTCTCCTGTGACCATTACAGTCACCAGACTGTTGTACTTAGTACCTTGATACAGGTTAGGGACTAAAATCCTACTCTCCTGTGATCTGAACAGTTACCAGACTGTTGTACTTACTACCTTGATACAGGTTAGGGACTAAAATCCTACTCTCCTGTGACCATAACAGTCACCAGACTGTTGTACTTACTACCTTTATACAGGTTAGCGGCTAAAATCCTACTCTTCTGTGATCTGAACAGTTACCAGACTGTTGTACATACTACCTTGATACAGGTTAGGGACTAAAATCCTTCTCTCCTGTGACCATAACAGTCACCAGACTGTTGTACTTACTACCTTGATACAGGTTAGGGACTAAAATCCTACTCTCCTGTGATCTGAACAGTCACCAGACTGTTGTACTTACTACCTTGATGCAGGTTAGGGACTAAAATCCTACTCTCCTGTGACCATTACAGTCACCAGACTGTTGTACTTACTACCTTGATACAGGTTAGGGACTAAAATCCTACTCTCCTGTGATCTCAACAGTCACCAGACTGTTGTACTTACTACCTTGATACAGGTTAGGGACTAAAATCCTACTCTCCTGTGATCTGAACAGTTACCAGACTGTTGTACTTACTACCTTGATGCAGGTTAGGGACTAAAATCCTACTCTCCTGTGACCTCAACAGTCACGAGACTGTTGTACTTACTACCTTGATAAAGGTTAGGGACTAAAATCCTACTCTCCTGTGACCTCAACAGTCATCAGACTGTTGTACTTACTACCTTGATACAAGTTAGGGACTAAAATCCTACTCTCCTGTGACCATTACAGTCACCAGACTGTTGTACTTAGTACCTTGATACAGGTTAGGGACTAAAATCCTACTCTCCTGTGATCTGAACAGTTACCAGACTGTTGTACTTACTACCTTGATACAGGTTAGGGACTAAAATCCTACTCTCCTGTGACCATAACAGTCACCAGACTGTTGTACTTACTACCTTTATACAGGTTAGCGGCTAAAATCCTACTCTTCTGTGATCTGAACAGTTACCAGACTGTTGTACATACTACCTTGATACAGGTTAGGGACTAAAATCCTTCTCTCCTGTGACCATAACAGTCACCAGACTGTTGTACTTACTACCTTGATACAGGTTAGGGACTAAAATCCTACTCTCCTGTGATCTGAACAGTGACCAGACTGTTGTACTTACTATCTTTATACAGGTTAGGGTCTAAAATCCAAATCTCCTGTGACCCGAACAGTCACCAGACTGTTGTCGCTGTATACAGGCAAAATGCGCAAGGGCGTTGGCAAGGAACAAGGAAGTGAACGTGATGGTGGTGCAGGCAGAGGCCGAGGTCATGTGCAAGCACTAATTTCGAAACAACAAAGGGGCACATCTACTCGCTCACACGTCCTGTCCCAAATTCTTGGGTCCCGCTGCAGTACACCGCTCTTGAACCAAGACCAGTTTCAACAGGTTGTTACTTGGATAGCGGATAATGCTTCAAGTCAGATTGGCACCTCCACAAACACCCTGTCTTCCACACGGTCAAGTGTCAGTAGCCGTGATACTGCACCGCACATTTCCCAACCTGATCCTCCTTCCTACCACCAGGCCAAGTACACGTCCACGGACATTACTGATCCCACACTTGGACACTCGGAAGTCCAGAAGTGTGTACCCACGGGTGAGTGGAGGTACATGGCAAATTGCCATAACAAAATTTAAATTCCGCTGTCATTTGTGTGTGGTGTGGTGAAGTCTGGCCCAATTCAACACTTCTTTATCTTGATCAGAGTCAGCCTGTCAGCATTTTCAGTTGACAGGCGGGTGCGTTTATCAGTAATGATTCCACCTGCGGCACTGAAAACACGCTCTGACAAAACGCTAGGGGCAGGGCAGGCCAGGACTTCCAAGGTGTAGAGAGCCAATTCATGCCACGTGTCCACCTTGGAGACCCAATAATTGTAAGGCACAGAGGAATCTCGCAGTACAGTTGTTCGATCTGCAAGGTACTCCTTCAGCATCTGGCCAAACTTAGCATTTCTTGTGGCACTACCCCGCACCTCACGGGCTGTGGTACGTGAGGGGCTGAGAAAACTGTCCCACATCGTAAAGACTGTTCCCCTACCTCTGGCGGATTGGACTTGTGCCCCTCTCGGCCGTACGCCTTGGTTGTCCACCGATTCCTGACCTATGCCACTAGCGTTTTGTGAGGGGAATGCTTTGCCTACTTCCGTTACTATGGCCTTCTGGAACTGCTGCATTTTGGCTGACCTCTCCGCCTCAGGAATGAGAGACATGAAGTTCTCCTTGTAGCGTGGGTCTAAGAGTGTTGCCAACCAGTACTGATTGTCGGCCAAGATGTTGTGAACGCGAGGGTCACGAGCCAGGCAGCTTACCATAAAGTCAGCCATGTGCGCCAGACTCTTAACAGCCATCACTTCAGTATCCTGACCAACACGATGACTGAACATGCTGTCCTCCTCCTCATCTCCCCTGTCCTCTGGCCAGCCACGCTGAATCGAGGGTATGACTGGTGTGCATGTCATATCCTCAATTTGGCCAGAGAGTTGCTCCATGTCTTCATCCTCCTCCTCCTCGTCATAGTCCTCCACTGCACGTTGTGATGACATGAGGCTGGGCTGTGTGTTATCACCCACACCCACTACAGTTTCTTGCTCCAAGTCATCGCGCATCATCTTTGTTTTTTAGCAAAGACCGTTTTAAAAGGCAGAGTAGTGGTATGGTGACGCTAATAATGGCGTCATTGCCGCTCACCATCTTGGTGGAGTCCTCAAAGTTTTGGAGGATGGTACATAGGTCGGACATCCATCTCCACTCTGGAGGTGTTATGTGTGGCGTTTGACCCATTTCCCGATGGCTTAGGTGATGCAGGTAGTAAACAACTGCCCTCTTCTGCTCACATATCCTGACCAACATGTGCAGAGTTGAATTCCAACGCGTGGGGACATCACACACCAGTCTGTGGGCCGGAAGACGCAAACGGCGCTGAAAGCCGGCAAGGCCGGCTGAAGCAGCAGGTGACTTGCGAAAATACGCAGATAGGCGGCAAACTTTTACCAGCAGATCAGACAGCTCTGGGTATGATGTAAGAAACCGCTGAACCACCAGGTTGAGCACATGGGACACGCATGGAACATGCGTCAGCTGGCCTCACCTCAAAGCTGCCACCAGGTTCCGGCCATTGTCACACACGACCTTTCCTGGCTTTAGGTTCAGAGATGTCAGCCAGTGATCTGCCTGCTGTTTCAGAGCTGTCCACACCTCTTCTGCATTGTGGGGTTTTTGACCTATGCAGACTAGCTTCAGCACAGCCTGTTGCCGCTTCGCAGAGGCAGTGCTGCAGTGCTTCCAGCTTGTGACTGCTGTGGAGGGTACAGTGGATGAGGATGCGCAGGAGGAGGAGGAGGCTGAGGAGCATGACATTCCGGAGCTGTAGAGTGTCGGTGAAACCCTGACAGAGGTAGGGCCGCCAATCCTTGGTGTGGGAAGGACGTGTTCCGTCCCTCGCTCAGACTGGGTCCCAGCTTCCACAATATTAACCCAGTGTGCCGTCAAGGAGATGTAGCGGCCTTGCCCACAAGCACTTGTCCACGTGTCTGTGGTTAGGTGAACTTTGGCTGAAACAGCGTTGTTCAGGGCACGTGTGATGCTTTGGGACACGTGGTTATGCAATGAGGGGACGGCACATCTGGAGAAATAGTGGCGGCTGGGGACCGAGTAACGTGGGACAGCAACCGCCATCAGGTCGCAGAATGCTTCCGTCTCCACCAGCCGGAAAGGCAACATTTCTAGCGCTATGAGTCGCGAAATGTGAGAATTCAGGACTGTGGCATGTGGGGCGTTGGCAGCGTATTTGCGCCTGCGTTCAAAGGTTTGCTGAATGGATAATTGAACGCTGCGCTGGGACAAGGACGTGCTTGATGGTGATGTTATTTGTGCGTGGGCAACTTCAGGTGCAGGGCCGGAGGCTTGTTCGCGGCCAGCACAACACGCGAAGACGTAGCAGTGACATCAGCAAGCACCGCTCCTCGACTCTGTTGTACTTCCCACAAAGTCGGGTGCTTGGCTGACATGTGCCTGATCATGCTGGTGGTGGTCAGGCTGCTAGTTTTCGTACCCCTGCTGATGCTGGCATGGCAGGTGTTGCAAATGGCCTTTTTAGAGTCATCTGGAGCCAACTTAAAAAACTGCCAGACTCGGGAAGACCTAACATTTGCACAGGCACCTTGTGTCGTGTTGTTGTTCCGGGCAACGGTTGCCTGCCTTCTGCCTGCGGACACGACCCTGCTTCGTACTGCCTGTTGGGATCCTATGCCTCCCTCCCCCTGTGCACTGCTGTCCTCGCTCTGCATATCCTCTTGCCAGGTTGGGTCAGCTACTGGATCATCCACCACGTCGTCTTCCTCTTCCTTGGCTAATCGCTGGACTGCTCCTCCTTCTCCTCATGTGCCACTATGATGACCATTACAATAGTTAGGCTGTTGTTTCAGGTATACCCCCAGTGGTAAATGTTTACGCCCATTCTTTTAGAATGGGCATTACAACGACAGGATACCCGCTCCTTTTCAATGGGAAAAATGTTTTGAGGCCCTCCTGCACGTCTCTATCCAGGGACAATGTGGAGCCTCCCAATTTTTGGCTGCCCTGCCAAAGGGCTATACTACAATACACCCACTTCAGGTTTACAGGCCCTCCTGCACGTCTCTATCCTGGGACAATGTGGAGCCTCCCAATTTTTGGCTGCCCTGCCAAAGGGCTATACTACAATACACCCACTTCAGGTTTACAGGCCCTCCTGCACGTCTCTATCCTGGGACAATGTGGAGCCTCCCAATTTTTGGCTGCCCTGCCAAAGGGCTATACTACAATACACCCACTTCAGGTTTACAGACCCTCCTGTACGTCTCTATCCTGGGACAATGTGGAGCCTCCCAATTTTTTGCTGCCCTGCCAAAGGGCTATACTACAATACACCCACTTCAGGTTTACAGGCCCTCATGCACGTCTCTATCCAGGGGCATTGGTGAACCTCCCAATTTTGGACTGCCCTGGCAAAGGAAAATACTACAATAGACCCAGTTCCTCAAAATGGGCACATTATGTCAAGACAGGGCTTCATGTACGTCTTTCTCAGGGTCATCGAAGTGCCGCACAATGTTTTCACGTAAAATCTTTCATGTAATCACAAAAAGTAACATACACCAGCTGTATCTCACTATTGGGTATGTGCCCTTAACATTTCCTCCCTAAATATTCATTTTGGTGTCATTTTGGAAGGTTTTCTGGTGACTCCGTAAAATTGGCGTGAAACTCGGACAACATTGTTCACAGCTGTGACTTTTGAGTGAGAAATGCTTCCAGGGGTCTTCCCCATGGTGTTGCCATGTCATTTGAGCACTCTTCTGAGACTTTTGTGACATTTTTAGGGTTTTTCCAGGCAGCCGGCAGTCATTTCATAAAAATACTCGGGTCTCCCATAGGATAACATTGGGCTCGGTACTCGGGCCGAGTACACGAGTATCTCGGGATGCTCGGCCCGAGCTTCGAGCACCCGAGCATTTTAGTACTCGCTCATCACTAGCGATTATTGATCAAGAGCAGCCTAACAGATTGAGATATAGTTTATTGAAAAAACAATTATAACTCGTGTTTTACTCATTTAAACCTCTATTTATTTTTAGCTTTTGAGTCAAGTGGTGTCACTGCTATATAGGCTGCTACTGAATATGGGGTGACTGGTGATTCTGTTTCATTCGGGTTTACTTGGGATGTTGAACTTCAACAGACCTTGTCTCCAGTTGAGTAGACTATGTATGTATTTGTCCCAACATATATATTTTCAGTCTAGCAAATTAAGAAAGAACATTTCCAAAGTTTCTTCCATGTGTTAGCACTTTTCCTTACTTTACAACTTCTACTCTGCACTCTCTGCAGCAAACCTTGGAAGATAAGTGGTACACAATTACACATAGATAACTTACCGCAGGCAGCCAATAAACAAATCCAACACAACAATTGGCAGGAAGTGAACAGACCCCACGTAAGAGGAGCAAGCACAGGTGCACAGAACGATAAAACCACTATCAACCTGCCTAAGCATGGGGGCGGTAATTTGCTATGCACTCAAGGCTTGTCTATATAGGACACCATTTACATTGATACAAAATGGTGCAGAGTGTCTGATCGCTACGCATTGGCCCTGCCACTAGGCCAAATGGGCAGCCCAGTACGATGTCTCTGCACCACTGGATGAATGATGCCCCATGGGGCCCAGCCACAACCTGCAAAAAAGATAAAAATGTACAAAAAGTTCTGATAACAAAAAACCTTTTTGGTGAGGTATTGGTTAGATGTTTTGGCCAAGACACTGTAAGCTCGTAATCCACGCCAAGGATCCCCACACTTACGAGACCTATCAAAATATTAAAAAACTACTCAAAAAAGACAGCATTAGATAATTTACATGCAGCCAAAAAACAAAAACAAAACACAGCACTTGGCAGGAAGTGAACAGACCCCACTTAAATAGAGCAAACACAGGTGCACAGAACGATAAAACCACCCTCAACCTGCTCAGGTTGCTTCCCTGCAGCAAATCTTGGAATATACAGTATATACTCGAGTATAAGCCGACCCGAGTATAAGCCGAGGCCCCTAATTTTGCCCCCAAAAACTGGGAAAACTTATTGACTCGAGTATGAGCCTAGGGTGGAAATTCAGCAGCTACTGAAAAAGTTCAAAAGTAAAACTACATTAATTGAGGCATCAGTAGGTTAAATGTTTTTGAATATTTATTTCAAATAATTATGGACTTGCGGTCAGGTGTGGCGAGTGCCGGTTCTGCTGGACCGCACTTGCCACACCTGACCGCAAGTGCCACAGGGAATGATGGGGCATGCTACAGGCTTGCCGCAAATGAGCCACTGCAGATGTGGCAAAGCTGCCAGATCTGCCGCAAATAGGTAGAAACACTGTTGTGAAAGCAGCTTAAATTTACGGTACCTCAGTATTCATATTTCCCTCACCATTCAATAACTGCAATCCTATTCCCTGCTCTATTATTACCATAATATCCCTCAGAATTCATCTTTCCCTTGCTCTATTCATCTTTCCCTAAACATCCATCTAACCCTATAACCTGCTCTACTATTCCTTTCCCTTGCTCTATTCCTCTTTCCCTAAGCATCCATCTAACCCTATAACATGCTCTATTATTCCTTTCTCTCACTATTCATATTTCCCATGCTCCCCTGCTCTATTATGGTATATAGTACTTGTAATGCGTGTAATGATGTCTTACCTCCTTCCTGTGTTACAGTGAGACTAATTAAGATCCCCTTCTTACTGTGGGCAGGAACACTGCGGTGGAGGGGTCAGGGCGCAGGGTGCAGGGAGGGATGCAGCGGTGAGATCCAGCGGTGAGATCCGGCGGTGAGTTCCGGCAGTGAGTTCCGGCGCAGGGATCCGGCAAACTACAGGAGGATGCAGTGGAGGGATCCGGGCCGCAAGATTTTGAACAGGTTGCGGGAGGACTGAAGTAACAGGTGCGGGGATCCTGGAGCGGGGATCCAGAAGCAGGGGTCCAGGAGCAGGGGTCCAGGAGCAGGAGCGGGGATCCAGGAGCAGGGGTCCAGGAGCGGGGAACCAGGAGCGGGGATCCAGGCACAAAGATCCAAGTTGGATGGAGGTAACTGACTGGATCCGGGAACGCGTTAATGAGCGGGCGGTGGGAGGAAACCATGTAAAAAAACGGAGGACAGAGGGAAGTGGTGGGGGGGGGAAGGGGTAGAAGAGCGAACTGGGAGCAAGCACACACTGGCAGGCTGCTGACTGGACTCGAGTATAAGCCGAGGGGGAATTTTTCAGCCAAGAAAAAGGGCTGAAAAAGTCGGCTTATACTCGAGTATATACGGTAAGTGGTACACAACTACACATACACACATTTTACGAGGTTGTGAAAAAATTGGCTGCTACTCATTATCCTTCAATGAGCTATGTAATATGTCTTCACTGGCCCAACATTGGGTATCAACAATGACTCTCTTCCTTATTCTTCCAGACTTCCTTTCCTTATTATAGAATGAACTCATTCAGCTCTTAAAAGAAGCAGTTCACTTATTTATTTCATGCCAGCAGAAAATGTCCCAAAATCCAATCTTCAAGAATGGTTAGATACTGTCTGTACTTTCCTGTTCGAAATTTTGTTAAGAACTAATCGAAAAATGTTAAGTAGATTGTTTGCACATGATTAGGGATGAGCGAGTACTGCCATATTCAGACTCGCTATACTCGCAACGAGTAGGTCCCGGTACTCGGTACTCGTTGCGAGTATAGCGAATCCGATTACTTTTGCAGTGTATCTATACATACACTGCGAAAGTACCCTAAAAGTTAATAAAAGTTGTTAAAAATAATAAAATTACATACTCACCTGTCCGATGCCTGCACCGGGACCGTCCCAGACCTGCGATCACCGGACAAGGACCTGTGACTTCCAGCCAATCAGATGGCCGGTAGCGATCTGGCCAATCAGATGGCGACACATCACAACCATGTGATCGCTAGCGGCCACCTGATTGGCCAGATTGCAAGGTCCTTGGTGTACTGCCTAGGTGTGAAGGACCTTGCAATCTGGCCAATCACGTGGCCACTAACGATCACGTGATTGTGACGTGTCGCCATTTGGTTGACCAGATCGCTACGGCCATCTGATTGGCTGGAAGTCACAGGTCCTTGTCCGGTGATCGCAGGTCTTCTGGGACGGTCCCGGTGCAGGCGTCGGACTGGTGAGTATGTAATTTTATTATTTTTAACAACTTTTATTCACACTTAGGGTACTTTAGCAGTGTATCTATAGGTACACTGTGAAAGTAATCGGACTACTCGCTACTCTCGAGTAATCATAAGATACTCGGAGAGTAGCGAGTACCCGAATACCGCTACTATTCGGCGAGTTCCGAATAGTAGCGAGTATACTCGCTCATCCTTACACATGATGTATTAGATGCTAATCTTTGTACTGTTCCCGCATTTTTTAAAACTGACATGTCTTACAGGTTTAATAAACTGATAGAACCATACGTTTTTACAAATTAGTTTTTCCTTGGAGTCTATTTGATTCACAACCTGTGCAGTATCAGGTCTCAGGTCATCACATGATATGTTGGCAATGTCTATGTGACTCCAAACAAATGGTGCGCATATATTTCAGGACTGACACCCCCGACAGCAGAAGCATCACACAAAAATGTATATATACACTATATAAAAGGACACATATGCGTGTTTTTCTCACTATCTGACATGAAATCAGAATAAAACTTTCCTGTTTTAGGTCAATTAGGATTACTATAATTATTAATGTTTGCCAGAATAATGAGAGAGAGAATGTTTTAAGGCATTTTTATTACTTTCTGTAAAGTCACAAGTTTACATACTTTTCATTAGTATTTGATACAATTGCCCTTAAACTGTATGACTTGGGTCAAACATTTTGATTGTCCTTCTAGAATGTTCTCACAATAGTTAGAAAGACCTCCTGATAGAACTGTTGTAACTGAGCCATGTTTGTAGGTTGCCTTCTCACACCTGCCTTTTCAGCTTTGCCCATAAATTTTCAATAGGAATGAGATCAGGGCTTTGTGATGGCCACTCCAAAAAATTTACTTTATTATCCTAAAGCCACTTTGTATCCAGTTTGGCAGTATTCTTCTGGTCATTGTCTATTTGAAAGACTTGTCGAGCCCACCGGGACGAGGGTACTCGGTACCGGACCGTGTCTGCTTCGGGGGAATGTCACGGGGTCCGTGTTCCGGGCCCTGGCAAATAAAAGGGTGTATTTACCGGGGAAAATGTCAGTCGTGACACCACCCACTGTGTGCGGCCAGTGGTGGGCTGCCGCTGCTGCAGAACCTCCGGGGATGATGTAATAGCAGCGTGGATGGAATGGTTCCCGTGGGCAGAACTGTATTGGTAAAGTCTATGATGGAGGTGAATAGTGGAGACGGGTTAAGGAACACACACTCACGTTTTGTAGCTTCCAAAGCTTTACTGCGATGTTATTGCAGATTGTCCACGGAGTCTGTAGGGGCCGGGCTTTCCTCCCACCCTGTCCGGGTCATCAGCTTCCTGCTCCGCTGTGTCTGTGTCCTGGCTGCTGCGTCTAGCTGAACTGCTGGGACTGTCTCACTCTCTCTCTGTGTTCTGCTGGTACCACTTGGCTAGGCAACTTGAGTCCTCTGTGCTGTGTTGACCCCGCCGTGTTGGTTTGCTCTGGTACTGTGGTTGTCTAGAAACTCCACTACTCCTGGATTCACTGTGCTGTGGGTGCCAGACACAGTGCCGGATCCGGTGTCCGTTCTGTGTGCTCTTCTGGGGCGAGTGGTGATGGCACTCAAGCTCCCAGATGTGTTCCTCTGCTTGTAGTTCTCCTTTTCCTCAGACCCTCACTAGGCGTGGAATCTGTGAGCAGACTGCAGAGGAGAAGCTTAGCACAGCTCCTTTGACACTGCAGGCTCTCTCAGTTCTCCCAGGAACTGAACTCTGCACTAAACTGTGCTCTTCACAGTACTGTCTCGTACTGAACTGAGCTACTTCCTGTGGACCTGGAGTATATAAGAGAGCAGGTTGTGCTCCCCCTTCTGGCCCAGAGGTGCTAGTGTAAGTCAGTGTGTTGTGGGGAGTAAACCCGTGTGATGTAACTGTGGCACATTAACCCATGGGGTGCCACAGACTCATCTGTCCAAGCTTAAACTTCCTGGCTGATGTCTTGAGATGTTGCTTCAGGATTGCCACATAATCTTCTTTCCTCATTATGCCATCTATTTTGTGAAGTGCACCTGTCCCTCCTGCAGCAAAGGAACCCCACAACATGATGCTGCGAACCCCGTGTTTACAGATGGGATGGTGTTCTTAGTCTTACAAGCTTCTACCTTTTTCCCCCAAAAGTAACGAGGTCATTATGGCCAAACAGTTCAATTTTAGTTTCGTCAGACCACAGGACATGTCTCCAAAATTGTAGATATTTGTTCCTATGTGCATTTGCAAAAATGAATCTGGCTTCTTTATGTTTCTTTTGGAGTAATGGCGTCTACCTGGCAGAGTGGCCTTTTAGCCCAAGTTGATACAGTACTTGTTTCACAGTGGATAATGACAGAATCTTACCAGCCATCATCTTCACAAGGTCTTTCTGGTTTTGTTGTTGGGCTAAAATGTACATGTCGTACCAAAGCTCATTCATCTCTGGAACACAGAACCTGTCTCCTTCCTGAGCTGTATGATGGCTGGAATTTCCCATATTGTTTGTTCTTGCGTATAATTGTTTGTACAGATGAACGAGGCACCTTTAGGTCTCTGGAAATTGCACCCAAGAATGAACCAGACTTGTGCAAGTCCACCATCCTCTTCCTGATATCTTGGCTGATCTCTTTAGATGTTCCCATGATGCTACACACAGAAGCAGTGTGTTTCAGGTGTGCATTAAAATACATCCACAGGTGTATCTCTAATTAACTCAGATGTTGCCAATAAACTTATCAGAACCTTCCAAAGAAATGACATCATAATTTGGGCTGTCCCAAATTGTTTAAAGGCAAAGCAGGTTAAGTATATGTAAACTTGTGACTTTGTAGAAAGTAATAGAAATGCCTTAATAAATTTGGAGTAATGTCCGCTGCCTCTCAGTGATTCTTGACTCTGCCTTATCCTTCAGACCACATATTCAAGCTCTCGCCGCCTATTTCTAGAATCTGTCCCTTCCTCAACTCTCAATCTACTAAAGTACTAGTGCATGTCCTCATCATCTCCTGTCTCAACTACTGCAACCTCCTCCTCTGTGGCCTCCCTGCTAACACTCTTGCACCTCTCCGATCTGTCTTTAACTCTGCTGCCCCACTAATCCACCTCTCTCCTCACTGCTCTTCCACCTCTACCCTCTGCAAATCCCTCCACTAGCTCCCAATTTCCCAGCATATCCAATTCAAACTACTAACACTGATTTACAAAGCTGTCCACAATCGGTCCCCCCCATATATTTCTGAACTAATCTCCCAATGTCATCCAACTCATAAGCTTCAATCCTCCCAAGACCTCACCCTTTCATCCACACTTGTACGTTCCTCATCTAACCGCCTGCAAGACTTTGCCCGAGCATCCCCCATCCTCTGAAATTCTGCACCTCGAAACCTGAAAACCCATCTCTTCAGAACAGCCTACAGCCTGCAATGACCACGGTGCCACCTCACCACCATTGGACCTGGTGCTCCACCACCACTGGACTTTGCGCTCTACCACCATTGGATCCAGCACTCCACCACCACCCGATCAGACCCAACCTACTGTCTCTCTCCCCACTGAACTGAAGAATGTAAGCCCGCAAGGGCAGGGTCCTCTCTCCTCTCTGTATCGGTCTGTCACTGTTAGTTTGTTTATTGTATTTTTTAACTTGTTTGTATGTAACTCCTTCTCATCTACAGCACCATGGATTCAATGGTGCTCTATAAATAAATAATGTTAATAATAATTTTGGCATTTGGCAAATATTAATAATTATAGTAATCCTAATTGACTTAAAACGGGAATGGCTTACTCTGATTTCATTTCAGATAGTGAGAAAAATATGGAGATGTGTCTTTTATATAGTGTATGGAAACTTCTGGTTTCAACTGTATTTTTAATGGATTTAAATAAATTGGGATTTTTTTTCAGGTTGCCCCTGCTTGATTCATCACAACATTGAAAATGAATCAAAATTGAATCAAATAGACTTCCTTCTATATGCGTAGTGTAATCAAATCATATTAATGGAACTATTGATTTGAATATAAGGCCGACATCATCTTCATTAAATGGACAGTAACTACTTGTAGTATTTACACGCTGTAAATATTAATGGTTGACTGTACTGTATGAAGAGTGTGTGATTGGAATTTCTCTATTTCCATTGAGGGTGTTAAGTCTGCTTGTAGAACGCACAGTTATATAAACGTTCATTGTTTATCTGGTCATGACCATAATCCCGTTTCATCTTCCAGTGCTTTATTTCAGTCAGTCTTTTAAATGCGTCAAACTTCCCCATGATGTATTTATAGGTTAGTTGTGGTTGATGTCTGTAAATAGTGGTATCCAACACTGGATAACATAACTCATAAACACTATGAAACTCATTAATGTGAACAGAAAATATCCCTGCTGGGAGTTGCATTGATCCTCTTTGATTTTGCAGTGTTTGATGGATTTAGATTGTGTCTTTTATGTACTGCTTGAATAATTAAAACTGTGGTAACGTTCATAACTCATCACAGTAGCAGACTATAATACTATAGATAAAGATAAGTGGAAAAGATAAAATTAGATTTTGCATGTTCGCACGGATTTTCCCAGAAAATTTGATTTGCAGATACAGAATGTCTCCTATTATGGTCTGGGGTCTTTATGTACCACAGAGCATAATAAATGTAAAAGGTAAAAACAATAAAAATAAAAAAAAACACATACTAGTCTTACTGCTTACTTCTCTGGTCCCTCCTCTACTCACCGTCACCCATCCAGTCCTTGGTGCATCTTCATATCACTGTTGCGAGTGCTGAATACCCAGGTCTCTCATGTTTGCCTAGGACTTCCAGCTCTGATGAGGCTCGACAGGTTGTGCGCATGCGCGCGCAAGGTCCCAACACTTGTCCCAACGTCGTGATATCAAGGTCTTACATGTGCTGCTATATTCACTCATCTCTTGTTATTCAATCATAATTCACTCGTTTAACACAATTAAGGTTAAAATATTTTATTTCAGATTACTATTTTGGTCTATAATGTTATATTTGAAGGAAATGCTTCTAATAGGAAACTTGCTCATTGGCAAAATATGATTTCTCAGCTTGCTTTAACTCTATCAGAGAGATACATGGAAGTAGATGGAATAATGCCTAATTCCCTATGAGATGAGATAGGCAACCTATCGAAATTCAAATTAGCCAACATGACCGAATTTACAGCAATTGGAAAGTTCTCCAAAGCCTCGAAAGGCCCAGAAAAGATTTGTACAATATTCTGAGGTCTCCTAGGACCATATGCAACCACTTTCAAGCTTTTTGACGCTAAGACAGTAATGTGAAACTTACAGAAATATACATTGCTATAGGTAATAGGGTGGTAACCGGTGTTAACCAATAACCCATTTATTAACACATTGCACTGACAGACTCTATGATTTCTTAACTTAAAAAAGGTCCAAAATTATGTCTTTTTTTGGGATTAGCAAACTTTGATGGTAGCCAGCCATTGAGTGTCAGAGTCTGCCCTATCAACTCTCAATCAGGATTCCATAGCTTGATTGATTACCTTCTAGGACCTGATGAGGCAGAGATGAAAAATAACGCTGCAACAACCTCTTCAAATGACTTCATTAAGCAACACGAGTCTCTAATCATCTACCAATGGTGAATCTCAAGGTAACAAAAGTTCTAGTCCCTCTGCAGCATGGTGTAATCAGCCACCACCTTATGTTACTCTCACAGATGATTCAACATATGCAGTGTTCCATTATATTGCAACCTGCCAAATCATGCATTGCTCCTTCAAATGTTTCCATATATAAAATGGTTGAAGTGTCAACACGCTTTCTGGATATGAGCACAACTTTGTTTAAGTGTGTACATTTGTTTCATTAATTTTAAACAATGAAATTGAGAACATTTATCATGCAGGTAGCATTGGTAAATTTGCTCAAACGTGGAACCACCATAATTTTTCTAGCATAGTTGCTTAGGTGCCTTTCACGCTAGCGTTTCTGTCCAGATCAGGCAGATCTGGACAGAAAACTGCATCTACCACATTTGCCGCCTAACAGCTGCACTTGCGGTACACTTGCAGCAAGCCCCATGCATTGTCTATGGGGCTTGCGGCAAGTGCAGCAAGTGCGATATTGCCACGATCCGGCACTTGGGGCAGTTGCAGCCGCGAAAAAAAGCTGCATTTTTTTGTGCGACCTCAACTGCAGCAAGTGTCAGATCGCGGCAATACCGCACTTGCCGCAAGCCCCATGTAGCCGCCCCGCTGTCCGGGGTCCCCACTCCACACCCTGTTTCCCCCTCTTCCCGATCTGTTACCTGTCCTTCTTGGGGTCGGGGTTCCAGGGTGCCGGTCATCCACAGGCGGCTCCGGGGTTCCAGGGTGCCCTGACATCTGCCTGCAGCTCTGAATGTGCTTCCTGCTTCCTCTCTGGGATCTCATTAGGAGGCGGAGCCGCGCTCTCAGCTCCTTTTATAGAATCTGGGTGCTGTTCAGTCTGTCCTGCCCACTGGCCAATCATTACTGTGCTGCAGGATTATAAACCCCTTTAAAAGTATTCAGTTGTCCGGTTCCTGTCATCCTGGTATCGGCATCTGCAATAGCTGCGGTCCAGTGCGTCCACACCTCAGGGTATGCCCTAGGGCGTGACAGATTTTGCCCCGGCCATGGACCCTGCTGATACCAGGTTTGATGCCCAAAGGGAGCTTGCTGGACTCCGTCAGAGTCACGACCAAGTAGTGACGTTCATTCAGTCCTTAGAGGCCCGCTTAGGGGCGCTCTATACCACTGACCCCTCTCTCTCTTCCCAGATGTTGAGTCTCCACCAAGAACTGAACCATCAGAGAGACATACAAACCCGGATGTTATCCTACATGTCCTCCGTGGATGACCGACTTACCAGTCTACAAAGAGCAGCAAGTACCCCGGGCTCCGTCTCGGTACCACTCACCGGGGCTGGAGCTGTGTCTTCTCCATGGCTGGCTCAGCCCACCAGGTACTCCGGGGATCCTAAGGCTTGTCGGGGGTTTATTAACCAGTGCCAGCTCCATTTCCGGTTATTGCAACATCAATTCCCGACGGATGAGGCCAAGGTGGCGTTTCTGGCCTCACATCTCGAAGGAGAGGCCCTGGCATGGTTCAACCCCTTGTTGGAGAAAGAGGATCCCATTGTATCCAACCTACAGGCATTCCTGGAGACGTTCCGGAGGACCTTTGATGAACCCGGACGGGTGGCCTCCGCCACAGAAGCCCTCTTCAACCTACAGCAAGATAATCTGTCTGTTGGTCAGTACGCAATCCGATTTCGTACCCTAGCCTCCGAGCTACGCTGGACGGACGAGCCCCTGGTGGGTATCTTTCGCCGAGGGCTTTCCAGTCGCATTAAAGACGAACTGGCAGTTCGGGATTTACACACCACTCTGGAGGATCTCATCACCATGGCAGTCCGGATAGACCGACGTCTCCAGGAGCGGTCCAAGGAAAGGATGCAGGAAAGGACCCAGGAGAGAAGAACTCCCCGCCTGGCACCCACGTTCCAGCGACCTCTTCTTCCTGCACCCTCAGCGTCCCCGTCGGGTCCCGAGTCCATGGAGGTGGATCGTGTTCGGCTGACCGCCCAGACGAGAGAGGAGAGGATCGCCAGGGGTCTGTGCATTTACTGCGGTGGATCAGGTCACTTCCGTCGACAATGCCCCAAGAGGCCGGAAAACTCCTCCTCCTAGGCCAGGTAAGAAAGGCCAACCTAGGTGAGGGCGATTCCTCTCAACCCCTTACTATATCCATCCAGGTGAAGATCGGCGACCATCGCCATTCGGAGATGGCTTATCTGGATTCCGGATCTGCTGGCAACTTAGTGCAACAGGAGACGGCTCAGCGCTATGGTATACCCATACATCCCCTGCAGCATCCTCGCATAATCACCTCCGTTGACGGGAGACCCCTACAGGACTCAGTTGCTGGCATCACAGGTGAGGTGGAGATACAGGTCGGAGCTCTCCACACTGAGCGTCTCACTTTCTATGTCCTGCCGTCTCTTTCTCCTCCCTTCATGCTTGGCTTGCCATGGCTTCGCATTCATGAACCCGTACTGGACTGGCGAACTGGTGAGGTCTTACGGTGGGGTCCGACTTGCCACAGTCGGTGTCTTCTTCCTGTACGTCCCATCCGGATGCCTCCCTCGCCGGCGTCCTTGCCCGGTCTGCCGTCTGCCTATTGGTCTTATGCCGATGTCTTCGACAAAAAGGAGGCCGAGACATTACCTCCACATAGACCATACGACTGCCCCATCGATCTGGTACCCGGGGCTTCGCATCCTAGAGGGCGCATCTACCTGTTGAATCCGCCCGAGACCCAGGCCATGGCCGAATATGTAAAGGATAGCCTGCCGCGGGGGTTCATTCAGAAGTCCACATCGCCTGCAGGAGCGGGCTTCTTCTTCGTAAAGAAGAAGGACGGGTCCCTCCGACCATACATTGATTATCGGGGTCTCAATGCCATAACGGTGAAATACAAGTACCCGCTGCCTCTTATCCCTGAGCTCTTCGACCGACTGCGGGGATCACGGGTCTTCACCAAGCTGTACCAGCGATGTGCGTACAACCTGGTCCGGATCCGAGCAGGCGACGAATGGAAGACAGCCTTCAACACTCGTGATGGCCACTACGAGTATAAGGTAATGCCATTCGGTTTGAGTAATGCTCCCGCAGTCTTTCAAGAATTTGTAAACGATGTCTTCAGGGACCTTCTCTATGTATGTGTCGTGGTCAACCTGGACGACATCCTGGTCTTCTCTCCCGATCTTCCCACACACAGGCGAGATGTCCGGCGGGTTCTGCTCCGGTTACGGGAGAACCGACTGTATGCCAAGTTCGAGAAGTGTTTGTTTGAACGGACTTCGTTACCCTTCCTGGGCTACATTGTCCCTGATGCTGGACTCGAGATGGATCCATAGAAGGTATCCGCCGTCCAGAAGTGGCCTCAACCAGTGGGACTCAAGGCGATTCAAAGGTTCCTGGGCTTCGCCAATTACTATCGGCAGTTCATCCCTCGGTTTTCGGAAATAGTCAACCCGCTCACCGCTTTAACCCGGAAAGGGACGCCTGCTAAGGCTTGGACTCCTGAGGCCGAGACTGCCTTCCTAACGTTTAAAAATGCTTTTTCCTCTGCTCCTGCTCTCCACAGGCCCATGGCGGACAAACAGTTCTTCATGGAGGTGGACGCACCCTCCTCTGGAGCGGGAGCCGTTCTTACGTAGAAGACCTCCACAGGACGCATGGTGACGTGTGGCTTTTTCTCCAAGGCCTTCACATCCTGTGAATGGAACTACTCAAAATGGCCCTGGAGGAGTGACGGTACCTCCTTGAAGGCGCAGTACATCCCATTGTGATCTACACAGACCACAAGAACCTGGCATACCTGCAGTCAGCCCAGAGACTCAACCCCCGGCAGGCGCGCTGGTCGCTGTTCTTTGCACGCTTTGACTTCCGTCTTCATTTCCGTCCGGCACATAAGAACATAAAGGCAGATGCCTTGTCCCGGTCCTTCCTCGTCGAAGACCAGGAGGATGAGCCGCGCTTCATCATCAATCCATCCAATATCGGTATGGTTGCTCCTCTTCGATTGTCTCTACCCCCGCCAGGTAAGACGCTGGTAGCCGAGGCCGATCGAGGACACATATTGAGCTGGGGTCATTCCTCTAGGATTGCAGGGCACGTGGGCATAACAAAGACACTTCAGTTGATAGCTCAACACTACTGGTGGCCTCAGATGCGACGGGATGTCACCGACTTCGTCTCTGCTTGTTCCTCCTGTGCCTGCAACAAGACGCCCAAGCGGTTGCCCGTTGGTCCTCTCCTGCCCTTGCCGGTGCCCTCTGAGCCCTGGAGGCACATCGCCATGGACTTCATCACCGACCTCCCGGTCTCCTCTGGTAACACCGTGGTATGGGTAGTGGTGGACATGTTCTCAAAGATGGCCCACTTCATCCCGCTGTCCGGTCTTCCCTCTGCACCCAGATTAGCGGAGCTGTTTGTCCTACATGTCCTCCGCTTACACGGTTTGCCATCTCACATAGTGTCTGACCGAGGCGTACAGTTCGTATCCCGGTTCTGGCGGTCGCTCTGCAAGAAGCTCGATGTCACCTTGGACTTCTCGTCTCCTTATCATCCGTAGTCCAATGGGCAGGTGGAATGGGTGAATCAGGTGTTATCCGGCTATCTACGGCACTTCATCAACGCCCATCATGATGACTGGTCCTCCCTGCTTCCCTGGGCAGAGTTCTCCTACAATAATCATGTCGGTGAGTCCTCCCATAACTCTCCTTTTTTCATAGTCTACGGTTACCATCCAAGAATACAGACTCCCGTGGACATCACTACCTCTAATCCTGCGGCTGAGCAGTCGGCTCGAGACTTCTCCAAGATCTGGACTGAGACGCGGTCTGCCCTGGAAAAGGCATCTAGGCGGACGAAAGACCATGCCGACAAACGACGTCTGGACTCTTCCCTGTTCCAGCCAGGGGATAAGGTATGGCTTTCTTCCAAGTACGTCCGTCTCAAGGTTCCTTCCTCTAAGCTCGGTCCTCGCTACATCGGTCCCTTTGAAGTCATCCGGAGGATAAACGAGGTATGCTACCAGCTGTAAGTTGCCACCTACTCTGCGGATCCATAATGCTTTCCACCGGTCTCTCCTCAAGCCGCTAGTCCTCAACCGTTACTACCAGGATCCGGGAGCGCAGCCTCCGCCGGTCTCGGCCTCTGACGTGTTCGAAGTCTGTGCAATTCTGGACATGAGAAAGAGGGGTCGCTCTACGTGGTATTTAGTTGACTGGAAGGGGTTTGGTCCTGAGGAACGGTCCTGCGAGCCAGAGGAGAACATCAATGCTCCTCGCCTCCTGCGCAGGTTTCATGACGGTCTGGTTCCGGGGGGGCGTGGAGGGGGGAGTACTGTAGCCGCCCCGCTGTCCGGGGTCCCCACTCCACACCCTGTTTCCCCCTCTTCCCGATCTGTTACCTGTCCTTGCCGGGGTCGGGGTTCCAGGGTGCCGGTCATCCACAGGCGGCTCCGGGATTCCAGAGTGCCCTGACATCTGCCTGCAGCTCTGAATGTGCTTCCTGCTTCCTCTCTGGGATCTCACTAGGAGGCGGGGCTGCTCTCTCAGTTCCTTTTATAGAATCTGGGTGCTGATCAGTCTTCCCCGCCCGCTGGCCAATCATTGCTGTGCTGCAGGATTATAAACCCTGCATTCACTGCCAGACCTCGCCGGGGCAGCTTCATTCCTTGTGAAGCTGCCAGTCCTGGTCCTGCTAGTCTGTTTATTGGCTTGCTAATCTAATACCTGTCTTTTGTTCCTTTTGCAGTTGTGCTGTTCCATTGCTGCGCCCGGATCTTCCTCGTGCTGCTCCTCTGTTGTCTCTCGACTGACCTTGCTTTGGTTCCTCTGCTGTTTCTGGTCCGGTCTTCATAGTGCAAACTTGGGTCCTAGCGCTGACTGCTCCTCTTACTTCTGGGTCCACTCTTTGAGTTCTTTGATTTTGCATTTTATGTTTTGCCCCCCTTGGGTCGGTGATGCGCAAGTAACGCTCCACCGGGCACCTCGGTTAGCGGATCCAGGTGATATCCCTGTCCTATGGGGTCACCTATCCTGGGCACCTTACTGAGGGGTACTTGTGTTGTATCCTTGCAACCTTCCCTTGGGGCCACCTTGCATTGGCCTTTGGTTTAAATAAAGCTTTAAAAGTATTCAGTTGTCCGGTTCTCTGTCATCCTGGTATCGGCATCCGCAATAGCTGCAGTCCAGTGGGTCCACACCTCAGGGTATGCCCTAGGGCGTGACACCCCATAGATAATGCATGGGGCTTGCCGCAAGTGTACCGTAAGTGCAACTGTTAGGCGCGGCAAATGTGGCAGATGCGGTTTTCTGTCTGGATCTGCCAGTCTGGACAGAAACGCTAGTATGAAAGGGGCCTTACTAAATTGTCCAGTTGAGTCTTCTGAGAGATATCCCATGAGAAATGTACTGTTTAATGCAGAAGTGATACTGCTTAGTTATTTGACTTTCACCACTATGGCTGATAACAAGCCATATAGCATAATATTGCTTCAACTCACAAGAACAAAATTATGGAGATTGGGCAATGTATACAATGCTCTGTCCACAAAGGTGAACGTAGAGCAGATGTAGAAGGTGGTAGATAAGGTATGCCAGATATTGGAACCAAACCTAATGCCTAGTTCTCAGTCATGTGGGTGCCCCTCTGTGTCCTGGTTGTGGTGGCACATTTTCACAATACCAAACATTGACCCCATGGGCTAAGCAAGTCTTGTACAATTCCAAGAAAGGGCCCATGGTCTTTACCATATAAGAGAGTACAAAGCTAGGAAGGTTTTCATAAGCAATAATGATGGTTAGTAATACTTATTGAGGCTGAGTGCAAGCCATCATTGCACAAAAAGGCAGAAGGATCCATGTGGTATGACGGTGACTGTGATAAATTTGCATATGTGCTAGAGTTTCCACACAATGTTTCCAAGTGGATGTGTACTGATTTGTACTGATCATACATAGTACATACGGATACGGATAACTGACAAGAAAGAAGAGAAGGAAGAGTATGGAAAGATATAGATGATGATGGTAATGATGATAACAATCAGGTCCCACATGTGTATGCAGCCTGTGCAAAAAAGAAAGAAGATGATAACAAGAAGGATTACAGTCTAACATTGCTGGCCGGTCAATATTTTTCCATGTCATCTCTGATACCTTTCATGTATAGAGAACCATAGTTACATGTTTCGATTTATCCACAACTAATTTTGTGGTGCAGATCTTGCACATACAAGTAGTTTGGTCCACGGACAACATAGAAAAGAGTACCCATGTTTAAAATGCCGGCAGATATGCTATGTTAATGAAAGAGCTGTGAGGTGCCTTTGAGCCTTATTCACCAACAGCAGCCTCTACAAATCTCATCGCAATAGATCTGCTGATTGAATATTTAGATCATTTTGATGAATATTGACACCGATCTTTATCACCAATGATAATACCCTCTTCATCTAAAGACATTACATCTACATAGCCCAACCAGTGCTTAGGTTTTGTCAACCACACAATCATCCTTATAGACATCATCATTCCTGAAGGATAAGTCCTCAGTTCCTTGTCCACCAACTTGATTCCAACCTATAGATTTCCCTTGACTTTCGATGCCAGTAGATGTGACACTACTACTAATAACACACCTAGGTGTTTAAGTAATGCCCTACTCCTTTCTTACCCAGATCTAAATTCAGATTTTGCTCATTCAATGCATGAGCTTGAAGAACTTGTTGTGAAATATCGTCCTTAATCCCATGGGTGCTGTGGATTAGAGGACAAGGGACCTGACGGGGTGAGAAGACAGAGATATCTTTGATTGAAGTGAAAGTCAAAAATTGCAAACTTAAAAAAATATACAGTGGTGGATAAGGAGCAATGTGTATAACGTTGACTTAACCTGATTGTGTTACCATCAGAGGCAACATCATCCCATCATGACTAAGATAAGTGATGTACTATAGAGTCCATCATATCCTCAGCATCCTCCCTTTAATATGCTTGCAAGCAGCAATGGAGGACAATTGTGATTTTTGTTTGATAGTATTACTGCCTACATGGCTCAAACCAGTTCTGCTGCTGCTACTTGTTGATATTCTTATTGACAGATGCAGTGGTATGTTTTTTCGTTTGTTTTTTTACATTACCCCACCCACCATACATTTTTTTTTACTAGACTTCAATCAACTTTTGTCACTGTTATGAGTCACAATTTTCTCCTTTGGAAAAAAGACAGACCAAAATATATTAGGTACACTTCACATGCTAAAAAAACGATTGCAACAGGATGCAGTGCTGGTATTATATATGCTCAATGTCAAATTTGATCAACACAAGTGCAGAAAATCAGTTGATGGCATGTAGACTTTGCAAAATGTCAGACACAGTTAATAGGGATGAGCGAGTAGTGAAATCTTTGGACTTGCCCGAATCGTAACGAGTAGGTTCTAATACTCGTGTATTTGTTATGAGTAGCGAGTACAATGCAAGTCAATGGGAAACATAACTAATTTTAAGCTGCACCCAACCAAGAGGTCTGGGAAGGCTGTTCATCCCCTATGTTAATGTGTAAATGTTAAAAAAAATGTATGGTGTACATGTATATAAAATGGGGCCACCTGGTCAGGGGCTGCACAAATGGTTTTACACCACTGCTTTACTACAATTTAAAGTCAAACACTGTTTGAAGTCCTGTCGTTTTTTCCCGGGAAAGCAGGACTCCTATGCCACTTACGCACTGTGCTGTCATAAGTGACGTAGCAGCTAGTGATGATCGAAGCTCAGTATGTAAGTGGAGTAAGGAGAGCGATCTGCTGTAGAGGCTGTGTGATGGTTGACGCAGGAAGAAGCCACCCATCATCATCACAAGAGCTTCACAATTATAAAGGTTAGACTATTGTCCTTCTTGTTCCACTGTCACTGCACAATGTGCAGGCATAGTGTTCCAGAAAATTAGCCCGAGGGGCTTTGTCATGGTTGACGCAGGAAGGAGGCCTCAAGGGCCAGACAATTATAAAGGTAGGACTAGTATCACAGTAATTCCAGTGTCCAATGTGTAGGCATAGACATAGTGTCTTAAAAAAGTAGCCCTAGGGGCTTTATCATGGTTGATGCATGAAGAAAGCCTCAAGGGCCAGACATTTATGAAGGTAGGACTAGTATAACGGTAGTTCCAGTGCCCAATGTGCAGGTATAGACATAGCTTGCTTCACATTTGGGCTCTGACTGCGTCCTGTAAGTGCATTTGGTTTCTGTCTATGGCATGGATGGTAAGAATTTTTGATGCTGCTTTTTTCTAGTAGTTTTTGTACAATTTTGTTAGGACTGGTGAGCATGGGATCTCTTGATCGTGGGTCATCAGCTTAAATGTCTTGGGCCAAAACATGAACCAAAATCCCATCTATAAAGGTTTTTTATTTATCATATAAAAAACTTTTGCACTTTTTTATCCATCCAGGGTGCAGTTGGGCCCATAGGGGCGCCATTCATCTACTGGTGCAGAAGCATCGTTCTGTGCGGCCCAATGCTCAGGCAGCGGAGCGGTTGGGTAGCTTTCAGACACTCTGCATCATATGTATCAGTGTGAATGGTGTCCTATGCAGGCCTAGTATATGCATGGCAGGTCGCCTCCCACATCTTGATGGTAGAGGTGATTTTAACAGCCTGCAGCTGGGCTTGCTTCACATTTGGGCTCTGACTGCGTCCTGTAAGTGCATTTGGTTTCTGTCTATGGCATGGATGGTAAGAATTTTTGATGCTGCTTTTTTCTAGTAGTTTTTATAGACATAGTGTCTCAAAAAATTAGCCTTAGGGGCTGTATCATGGTTGACGCAGAAGGAGGCCTTAAGGGCCACATATTTATAAAGATAGGACTAGCATCAAGGTAGTTTCAGTGCCCAATGTGCAGGCATAGACACAGTGTCTCAAAAATTAGCCCTAGGTGCTGTATCATGGTTGACACAGGAAGGAAGCCTCAAGGGCCAGACATTTATGAAGGTAGGACTAGTATCATGGTAGTTCCAGTGCCCAATGTGCAGGCATAGACATAGGGGCTGTATTATGGTTGACGCAGGAAGGAAGTCTCATCACAAGTGCCTCTGATGGGAAATATTAAATAATGGAACATTGTTTGTAGCTTGTTGACAATGAGGTACATGTGGCAGAAGTAGGAATAGGATGCACATGTAAGAAGAATGAAAGGGGTTTGTATGGAAAGGGATGGACGTGATTACCAGTAGCATAAAACAACATTTTGGGTGACTTTATGTTGGGATGCTGTCATCTGGAGGGCTTAAAAACTGTGGCGAAATCCAGTCCTTGTTAAATTTTATCAGAGTCAGCCTGTTTGCATTCTTTGTAGTCAGCCATGTTCGTGTATCTGTGATGATTGCCGCAGTGGCACTGAAAACTCACTCTGACATCACACTAGCAGCAGGGCAAGCCAGCACCTCCAAGATATATAAGGAGAGGTCTGGCCAACTGTGCAACTTGAACACCCAGTAATTAATCAGAATTGAAGCATCAGGAAGGATGCAGTTATGGTCACTTAGATACTCGTTGACCATGTTGTTCAACTTCTCCTTCCTTGACATTGTTACCGCTTCAGCTAGCTGGTGAGCCGGTTTATTAAAAATGGCCCAGTTTGTGGACATGTTACCCCCACCTTGTTTGGATCTGCTGGGCGTGTCTCTCCCCATTAATGCATGCTGTTGTAAAGAGCTGGTACCTCTGCTACCAGTGGTGTCTGAGGGTAATGTTTTCATCAAATGACCAACAATAGTCCTCTTGAAGGATTCAATTGTGAAACCCTTTGGTGACTGCATCAGTAGCGAAGGAAATTTGTCTATGTACCATGGGTCGAGAAAGGTGGCCAACCAGGATAGGTTGCTGTTGAAAATGTGGATCACGTGAGGGTCTTGGGACAGACAGACATAAACTGTGCCATGTGTGCCAAGCTGCAAAGAGGCAAATGTTTTGTAGCCCCAAAAGGAGGAACAATAACCATTCTCTCCTCACGCTGACTCTCCTCCTCCACTCCAACCCACACATGCTGGACAGACATGAAGCTGGGGTTGGGAGTCCCCTCTGTAGCATAGGGTGTCCCCTCGATAGCACAGAAAAAGAAGTCCTCTTTCTCCTTGTTTTCCTCATCATCTTCATCACCCAATCTTGCCTCATGATATTGGCTGGGCTGGGTAGAATCACCAACTGTGAAATTTTGCTCCATATCCAGCTGCTAGGCACTCAAAGCTTCAAACTTGAGATTATGCAGCGATTCTTTCAACAGACATAACATGGTTATGCTGATAATAGCCTGATCACCACACACAATCTTGGTGCAGTACTCAAAGTTATCAAGCACCTCACAAATGTTAGCAATCCACACCCACTTGACAGTTGTTATGTGTCTTGGCTGAGTCTCAGTCTGACGGGCATGTTGAAGCTGGTATTCAGCAAGTGCCCTCTGCTGCTCACTAATCCTTGCCAAAATATATGTTGAGTTCCACCATGTGGGCAGGTTGCAAATGAGTCAGTAGTATGGCAAATTAAATTTTTTGAAGCGCTGCAAGCCTCGCAAAAGTGGTAGAGGAATGGGTGTCAATACGGCTCACCTTCTCAAGTAGGTATGGCAAGTCAGGGTATGTTTTGCTAAAATTCTGAACCACTAGGTTCACCACATGAGCCATGCATAGCACTTGTACTAGCTTCCTGAGCTTTAAAGCCGCCACCAGGTTACACCCATTATCGCAGACAAGCAGACCAGGTTGGACTTGCAGTGGGGAGAGCTACTTATTTGGCTCTTGTTTTATTCCTTGTCAAAGCTCTGCTGCAGTGTGTGGTGTTTGAACTAGACAGATGAGCTTCAGCAGAGCATGTTGCCGATTTGCCAATGCACTGTTGCACAGCTCCCATCTTGGGAGTCATGTGGAGGGTAATTCAGCATAGGATGAGGAGCCGGAGGAGGAGGAGGAAGAGGGGAGACAGGACGTATATGATGAGGCAGAAACACTGATTGAAGTTGGGCCCACTATTCATGGCGTGGGTAAGATGTGTGATGTTCCAATTTGTGACTTCAGACCATTATGGGGAAGCCAGCCCAGCTATAACTAAGATCATGTGAACCTTCTTTGGTAGATGCAATATTGTGCATTGTGAAAAAATGGTGGTGTCCTTTTTTGGATATTTCCCCAGAGTTGAATTATAATATTGTTCGAATTCACCAGATTCAACTAAGTCCAAAAAGTTCTTGTCACGTGTTAAAAGCTTTGCAGTCCACATGTAATGCTGCTGTAGTTTAATCTGAGTTAATTTCCTTTGGCACTTCCAGAGTTAATGCCAGAATTCTGCTTTAGTCTATGGTGTGGGCGGATCTGTAGGTGGAGGCGGAGGTGGAGTGGTGTGTCAGAGCTTTGACCTCCTCTTCCACAGCCTCTAAGTAGTTCCACTTCCCTCCACCAGGTGTCGCAGATAAAGTTTAGTCTCTACTTGGACCCTGTGCAGTAAGGACATGCTGCCTTGTACTGCTGCTATTCAGTTTCATTGGAGTTGCTGGGTTTTTTTGGTCCATGGGTGGAGGTAGGGGCTCTTAGCCTAGGGCTAGTCAGGAGCAAAGGGCAAGGGTGACGGAATGGACATCCTCACTTTCAGAGGTAACTCCAGGAACAGGGTGAACAAGGGACCCCAGTCGGGGTCAGACTAGTTACCTAGTTCGCCTTTGCCCATCTTACTATTCTGATTCCCTTACCACTTTGTGACAGTTCCACAATAATTTAATCCATATATTGATTCACTTATCTATACCTCTGAAAAATGTTTATTAAAATATACAGGAGAATTTAGTAAAACTGTCTAAAGGAAAAACTCTTTGTTGCAGCCAATCACAATGTCACAATGCAGATTTTGTTGTATCAGAGTTTTATGTTATGTACAAATGTTAATAAAAATCACAGCCTTTACTTAATTTGTGTGATTTTAAAGCTGTCAGTATATAAACAGCCCAATTGGCATGTTATTATGTCATATTCTATGAAAAATGTTTCATAGTCACTAAAGTCCCAAATTGCTGTGAGCAGAGCGCAGTCAGATGTCCAATTAAGTTCATTTTGTATAATGATGTTGGACTACAATGACAAGTATAAAACAAGGGCTCATTGGAGCTTGGTAGAAAATGATCTGCATTTTCCAGAAATATAGTTTGCTTCTTTGAAAAACAGATTTGCATATTTTTATTTTATGTTATTAAAAAATATAATAATTAATAAAAATCCCAGAGTTAATTTTTAAGTGATAATTATCTGGAGAATAAATCGGAACTTCAATTGTATATCTGGACTTTAAATCCATTTTCAATAGATAATTGTAGAATACAGGGCAATACAGTGATCTGAAATATTGCACGTCTGACAGGATTTTCCTTTTTTTTTTCGGGGGAGGGGCACCCAATATGTGCACCATCAGTCTGCTGACTTAGGCTATGTTCACACTATGTGTTTTTGAACCGTATTTTTGGATCACTGAGGCGTAATAACAACGAAACTCAGAAGGGGACAAGGAGCCAGAAAGAACGCCCAGACTGCGAAGACACCCCAAAATTATCATCCGAAAATGGAAGTTACTAAATGATTTTTCTTATCTATTACAGTACAGTATTAGGTCAGACTGGGATGATTAGAATAGCAATAGAAAGCTGCAGGGACCAATAGTGAAAGGTTTGGGGGCATAAAGTAGCTGACTTATTCCCTTTAAAGGATGCCCTCTTACGTGGTCTCCAGGGTGGATACACAATATACTGCTACTTTCTCTGTGAGTCGGATAGTTGTGCAAGAGAATAACACTACAATAAAAGAGAACGGCCTCTCCGACACTCACTTTAACCAATGAGCACTTGTTGGCCACCAAAAGATTTGGTTACCATTACTGCACATCAACCTGGGCCTAATGAAGAACTTTGTACTGCCAATGGATATAAATGCAAAAGCATTCAAGTGTCTCATTGATAAATTTCCAAGGTTGAGTGAAGCAAAGATAAAGGAAGGAATCTTTTTTGGACCTCAGATTCGTAAGCGCCTTCAAGATGATGACGTTCTGTATGTGTCCTGGCACGATGGCATCACCATGTTAGTTGGTCTGCGACCTTCTGCTGTCAACTGCTGTTGGGAAGAGTGTAAGAATACAATATGGAGAGGGGGCAGCATGCGTGAGACAGTGTGTGGGCAAAGTGTGGAGCGAGGCACTGTGGGAGACAATGTAAGGAGGGGGAACAGTATGGTAAAGGGTCAGTGTAGGGTTGGATGGGCACAGTATGGATAGAGGCAGCATGGTGGGCCCAGTGTGAAGCCATTGTGTCAAGAAAGGGCAGGTACAGTATGGAAAGGGAGCTATATGAAGAAGGAGCACATTATGGAGACAAGACAGGATTAACAGTGCATGGAGGGGACAGCGAAGTTCATAAGGAAGGAGTATTTATGGGTTATTTGGAAGAATAGTGTGGCAGTTATAGTTCACAAGCAAAAACAGTGTGGAGTTAGTGTTCATGAGGGATGGCAGTGTGTTGGTTGTAACTCATAAGAGAGAACAGTATGGCTGTTAAAGCAACCTAAAAATAAAAGGATACCATAGCACAACTAGAGTACATAAAAAACTGTATTTTATTAGGATTAAAAATAGCACCTAAAAACATATAAAGAAACATATAAAGAAAATGATAGAAAAGTAAGTTCCGTAGATAAGACAACCCATGACAGCGTGTGCACAGAGATTATGGCTCTCTCATGTCACTTATCACAACAGCACAGATTTGTTTATACTCTTAATAAACATAAAGAGTCACTCAGAATTAACATACTAATAGGTACACATTAAATACCTAGTAAATACTAACAGGAAAATAACATTTGCATATAATAGTTCAAGAAATAGGAAGTAGCATTCATTCCAAAGTTACTGTCAACAGAGATGATATACTATGTACAGCAGGTGGACCGAAAGATACTTATCTCATCCACCCCCAGCCTGATTTGACCCTAATGAACAGGCTATTTTTTCTAATTCTGACCAGTCTCACTTTATGGGTAGGGACACACCGGCATTAAAAAAAATCGGTCCGTTTCGCATCCAGGAGAGTAGGACGAGTGACATCCGTGTGCTGTCCATGTGACATCCGTGTGCTGTCCATGTGACATCTGTGTGCTGTCCGTGTGACATCCGTGTGCTGTCCGTGTGACATCCGTGTGCTGTCCGTGTGACATCCGTGTGCTGTCCGTGTGACATCCGTGTGCTGTCCGTGTGACATCTGTGCGCTGTCCGTGTGACATCCGTGTGCTGTCCGTGTGACATCTGTGCGCTGTCCGTGTGACATCCGTGTGCTGTCCATGTGACATCCGTGTAAAATGTGTTTTTTTTCTCAGCAGCTATTTACTGTATAATCATTTACAGGAACATTTTACAGTGTTCTGAGCTACAGAATGATAATGTATCAGTTAAAAAAAACCTCTCGGATGGTCCGTATGCTGTCCGTGTGCTATCCGTGATTTTGTCGGACCCATAGACTTGCACTGGCGAGTCTCGCACGATAATCGCAGACTGCCGCAGCATGTTGCAACTTTTTTCTCATCCAGAATCTGGATGAGAAAAAAGCAGACGACACACATTAATGTGTTCTCAGTCATTCTCTAACATTAGTCCGAGAGCAATGCGCGAAAATCACACATTACACTCGTCTGTTTTTCACGTCCTTGTGTCCTTACCCTATGATGTAATAACTCTAGAACTTTTCAATGGATCCAAGTCATTCCAAGATTGTTTTTCATGACATAATGGACTTAAATGAATGGTAAATTAAGTATGATATTTTATGTACCGTATATACTCGTGTATAAGCCGAGTTTTTCAGCACAAAAATTGTGCTGAAAAGTCCCCCCCTCGGCTTATACACGAGTCACTATACGGCTGAGTGTGGGGAGCGCATTGTCCAGGGGCTGTATCAGGCAGGGGGAGGCTGTAATATGAGCGCCCGGTCACGTGGGGCCGCTCATTAGTGCAATGCAATATGCACTGCATCCCCCTGTCCATCAGCGGCAGGGGGAGCCATGCATATTACATTGTCCTCCCCCAGTAGTATATACAGGCACCCCGCTCCACCCCCGTAGTTTATACAGGCCCCCCGCACCCTCCCCGTAGTATATACAGGCCCCCCGCACTATATACAGGCCCCCCCGTTTCCCCCGCCAGTGGTACACGTACACAGGCCCCCGGTTGCAGCCGCACACCTGTAAAAGAATCGCTTTCATACTTACCCTCCTCGCTGTTACCCGCGCTCCTCCGGTCTCCTTCCCGCTTCTACCCGGCGGCCGGCGCATCCACAATGACGTCATTGTGCGCGGTCACATGATGCCGGGTAGAAGCGGGAAGGAGACCGGAGGAGCGCTGGTAACAGCGAGGAGGGTAAGTATGAAAGCGATTCTTTTACAGGTGTGTGGCTGTAACCGGGGGCCTGTGTATGTGTACCACTGGGGGGGGGAAACGGGGGGGCCTGTAGATAGTGCGGGGGGGCCTGTAGATACTGCGGGGGGCCTGTATATACAACTGGAGGCCTGTATATACAACTGGGGGCCTATATATACAACTGGGGGCCTGTATATATCACTGGGGGGATGTATATATCACTGGGGGGCTGTAACCTCTGATGGGGGCCTGTATATACCACTAATGGGGAGGCTGCTGTATACCTCTGGGGCTGCTGTATATACTGGGGGGGGCTGTAACCTCTGATGGGGGGCCTGTATATACCACTAATGGGGAGGCTGCTGTATACCACTGGGGCTGCTGTATATACTTCTGGGGCCTGTATATAGCACTGGGAGGCTGCTGTATATACTGCTGGGGCCTGTATATACCACTGGGGAGGCTGCTGTATACCTCTGGGGCTGCTGTATATACTGCTGGGGCCTGTATATACCACTGGGGAGGCTGCTGTATACCTCTGGGGCTGCTGTATACACTGCTGGGGCCTGTATATACCACTGGGGAGGCTGCTGTATATACTGCTGGGGCCTGTATATATCACTGGGGGGGCTGTAACCTCTGATGGTGACCTGTATATACCACTAATGGGGAGGCTGCTGTATACCTCTGGGGCTGCTGTATATACTGCTGGGGCCTGTATATATCACTGGGGGGGCTGTAACCTCTGATGGGGGGCCTTTATATACCACTAATGGGGAGGCTTCTGTATACCTCTGGGGCTGCTGTATATACTGCTGGGGCCTGTATATAGCACTGGGGAGGCTGCTGTATATACTGCTGGGGCCTGTATATACCACTGGGGAGGCTGCTGTATACCACTGGGGCTGCTGTATATACTGCTGTGGTCTGTATATAGCACTGGGGAGGCTGCTGTATATTCTGCTGGGGCCTGTATATACCACTGGGGAGGCTGCTGTATACCACTGGGGCTGCTGTATATACTGCTGGGGCCTGTATACTACCACTGGGGAGGCTGCTGTATACTACCACTGGGGAGGCTGCTGTATACTACCACTGGGGGGCCTTTATACCACACTGCTGGGGGCTGTATACCTGTGCTGGGGTCGACCCTCGGCTTATACACAAGTCAATGGGTTTTCCCAGGTTTTGGGGGCAAAAGTAGGGGGGTCGGCTTATACACGGGTCGGCTTATACACGAGTATATACGGTATTTATTTATGAAAAAAAGATGGCAATCTGGCAAAAATGCTTGCAATTTTCAAACTTTAAATTTTCATACTCTTAAATTAGGGCCCTTTCACATCAGCGTTTTTTGAAATTTGCGGCAGATGCGGTGAAAAAAACGCATCTGCCGCAATTACCGCATACCGGCTCCACTTGCGGCGCGGTTGCGGTAAACGCAATGCAAAGTATAGGCGTACTTGCGGCAGGTGCGGCAAGTGCGGTTTTGTACTTGCGGCAGGTGCGGCAGCGAAAAAAACCGCGGCTGACCGCGGTTTTTTTCGCTGCCGGACCTGCCGCAAGTGCAAAACCACACTTGCCGCACCTGCCGCAAGTCCCCCTATACTTTCTATGGGGATTACCGCAACCGCGCCGCAAGTGCATCGGTTATGCGGCAATTGCGGCAGATGCGTTTTTTTCACCGCATCTGCCGCAAATTTCAAAAAACGCTTAGGGCCCTTTCACATCAGCGTTTTTTGAAAATTGCGGCAGATGCGGTGAAAAAACCGCATCTGCCGCAATTGCCGCATAACCGATGCACTTGCGGCGCGGTTGTGGTAATCCCCATAGAAAGCATTGGGGGACTTGCTGCAGGTGCGGCAAGTGCGGTTTTGCACTTGCGGCAGCGAAAAAAACCGCGGACAGTTATTTCACACTTTAAATCACCGCAATTTGAAAACAACATTTTTTTATAGGAAGTTAGGGTTAGGGTGGACTCACATTGTGTCTGTGCTGTTCGTTTAACAGATACATTTAAAAGCAGCACAAACGCAATGTAACAGATGCGTTAACGCTTCCATAGGCCTCCATTCAACAAATGCATACTAAAGCATGCCAAAATAAGCATGTGTTTGCAAGTATGCGATGGTTTGAACGGACAAGAAAACACTGTCTGAAGAGTTTTTCAGCCGCTAGACACCAAACACAATATAACGCAATGCTACAGATTTGTGCAAATCTGCAGCATTGCGTTATGTCGCATTTGCAATACATAAACAGGATAGAAAGAGATAGGAAAGATTGGAATATAGATGGTAGAAAAGCATTACCTGTGTTCCTGCTCTGTCTCCTCGCTCTGTCTGCTGCTTCTGGTTCCCCTCATTATAGCTCATGAATATTCACCCAGCGGCCAGGAGCAGCGGAAAGCAGCAGCCAGAGGGGGGAGACAGAGCAGGGACACTGGTAATGCTTTTCTAGCATCTATATTTCTATTTATCCTAACTCTTTCTATCCTATCTATCTATCTATCTATCTATCTATCTATCTAAGAAAAAATGGAGGCAGCACTTCCTTCAATTCAGTTATATGGGCTTTATTCCCAGCTGTCCTGGGAATAAAGCCCATATAACTGAATTGAAGGAAGTGCTGCCTCCATTTTTTCTTGTATCTATGCCACCTGTATGGTAACAGTTGTGCTGTTTTGTATTTTGTTTATCTATCTATACTATCTATCTCTCTATGGAAAATTTTTTTTAAAGCAGCGTTTCAAAATAGCTTTGCTAAGGTGCTATACATCAGCTCCAGGTGGGAATCAACCAAGGTAAATTTACCTGAAGGCCAATAAAGGCATAAGAAACATCCTAAAAAGAGTGCTGCAGTTCGTTTTTTGTACATATATCGGTCTCTCTATCTATCTATCTATCTATCTATCTATTTATCTATCATCTGTCTATCTCATGTGGCGCATACGTTTTTGAATAAAAAAAAAATGCACTATGAAATGACTCAAAATGTCACTTCTGCTGTCTGCTAGGCTAGGGTCACACTTACATCAGCCCTTACAGCTGACACAAGCGCTAAAAACATAGAATCTTTTCCCGAGACGCAGCCTGAACACAGGCTGCGTAGCGGGAGAACGCGGCCCCTAGCACCTGCTGTGTTCCCTGGATACCAGCTACACAGCGGGCTGCGGGGAGTGCGATTTGCACCACGCACGCACCACGCACAGGGGAACGCGCATGATGCATTTCCCTGTGCGTGGTGCAAATCGCACTCCCCGCAGCCTGCTGTGTAGCTGGTATCCAGGGAACACAGCAGGTTCTAGGGGCCGCGTTCTCCCGCTACGCCTGAACACAGGCTGCATCTCGGGAAAAGATTCTAAGTTTTTAGAGCTTGTGCCAGCCGTAAGTGTGACCCAAGCCTTACAACTGAAACCGTTAACGTTTCCATTGTAACAGACAGCACAACCGTAATTTGGACCTACCCTTAGAAGGGTTCAAAATTTATCTTCATTTTTACAACAAAATTTAGAAAACAATTTTTTTTAGAAAGCACATCACATTTGAAGTGAGTTTTAAAGGCCTATATGACAGAGAATACCCAAAAGTGACACCATTCTAAAACTGCACCCCTTAAACTGTTCAAAACCACATTCAAGAAGTGTATTAACCACTCAGCGGCTTCACAATAACTAAAGCAATGGGAAGGAAAAAATGCAAATTTTACTTTTTCCCAAAAAAATGTTACTTTAGCCTCATATATTGAATTTTTTACAAGAGTAATAGGAGAGAATTCACCATACAATTTGTGGTGCATTTTCAACTTACGTCGAAGATACTCCATACATGATGGAAAACCACTGTTCTGGCACACAGCACAGATCATATGGCACGCTTTTTGATGTTTTGAATAGAGATGAGGTCGAGGTTCGGTTCGGTCAAGGTTCGCGGAATCCATGATGTTCGAAACAGTTCGACAAATTTCCTGAACCCCATTGAATTCAGTGGGAGGCAAAATCAAAGGCATAAAAAACACCTTCAGGGGGGGGTCTAATGCTGCCAAACAAAGACCTTTCTACAGTTGAGTCACACTGTTTTGGCACAGCCATTATCTTCCTAAACTGTATTACTTACGAAGCTTCTGTGCACTGTCACCCTGCTTCTAGACCAGGACTGCTCATTATCCTTATACATATTCAATGCCCCCCCACTGTAATTGGTTATGGGGGGTTGACCCAGCACCCATAAAATGTGTGAATGGAGTAGTGCCTTGGGGGATGGATGAGTGAGGTGGTTGAACCTCAAAGTTGTAAGAGGTGGGGTCCTTAAAGAAGGAAACATGGTTTCCTCTGCTGGCCAGTGACATCTTTGTTTCAGTGTCAGAGCGTGCAGCCGCACTTCATGACACAGCCAGAGCTGGATGAGTTCAGCAGGATGACCCCCTTGGAAGAAATCATCACCGTAGTGACTCCTGGGGCTGCCTCATCCTTTTGATCCTCTAGAGGCCATAAGAGGCAGAACTTCACAGGGTCCTGAGGTACCACCAAGCACCCCGTGTTGGGCCTGGTATGTGAAGAGATCTACATTCAGTGCTGGTGTCAGGCCCTGGGTGGTGCTAAGTCACAGTGGGCAGAGAGAAGCGAGCCCATCCCAATGCTGGCAGGAGTGCCCAAAAGAAGAGTGCAGAACTTAGTAGTTGCTTGCTTCGCTTCACTGCACCTGAAGCTGATGGTCAAAGAGGTAGAAAAGGAGGTAAGCCCTGGAGGTCTGGGAGTCCAGATTGTGGCCACCATCCCTGAAGTGCCTTGAATTGGGAAGTTTGACTGGGAGATAGAAGACTGGGGACCCCTACCAGTTCGGAGCCTTATAAAACCATAAACAAAATACATACACCTACAGTAAATGAGAATATCTATCAATCTAGTTGGGTATTGCTGTATATCTCTATGATCTATCAACAAACACTGTGCACAATTTAACTTATTAATAATAATAACTTGTAATAATTTAAATGGCTGCTGTTGTATTAATATACCTTTCATAACTCAATAGTGCATACAAGTATAAGAGAATTTAATATATCTAAGGGCCCTTTCACATCAGCGTTTTTTGAAATTTGCGGCAGATGCGGTGAAAAAAACGCATCTGCCGCAATTGCCGCATAACCGGTGCACTTGCGGCGCGGTTGCGGTAATCCCCATAGAAAGTATAGGGGGACTTGTGGCAGGTGCGGCAAGTGCGGTTTTGCACTTGCGGCAGGTGCGGCAGCGAAAAAAACCGCGGTCAGCCGCGTTTTTTTTCGCTGCCGCACCTGCCGCAAGTGCAAAACCGCACTTGCCGCACCTGCCGCAAGTCCCCCTATACTTTCTATGGGATTACCGCAACCGCGCCGCAAGTGCATCGGTTATGCGGCAATTGTGGCAGACGCGGTTTTATCACCGCATCTGCCGCAAATTTCAAAAAACGCTGATGTGAAAGGGCCCGTAGGCTGTGGTCACACATGCCAGCCGTTTTTGCTCTTGATCCGTTTTTGGGAAATTTTCTCCCTTTTTTTTTACTAAGTCCAAAAAACGGTCCGTTAACGCATGGGACACTTTATGGGTCATTCCGTTTTTGAAGACCTCTTCCCAGGGTCCAAAAAACGTTGCAAGCAACATTTTTGGGGTGCTGGAAAAAACTGACCATTTTTTGGTAACATGGGGCTTTATGGGAAACGGATCCATTAACGGATGGCACATATAGGCACCATCCGTTAACGGATCCATTTTTACTAGCATTTTTTTACTAGCATGTCCAAAAAACGCAGAGCAGCACAGGAGGCTCAAAAAGAATCCAGAAAAAAAACGGATTTGATAAAACGGAACACTATGAAAAATGGATTGGCATGTGTGACCACAGCCTTAGGCTGCTTTCACATCAGCGGTAATTTGTAATTCACGGCAGATTCAGCAAACCCAATTCATTCTCTATGGGACTTGCGGTCAGGTGCAGCAACTGCAGTTTTGCTTGATTCGGCATTTGCGGCACCACAAAAAAAACGCTACTAGCAGTGTTTTCTTGGCACGGCCGCAAGTGCGGGATCTGTCGGATCCAGCAAAACTGCACTTTCCGCACCTGACCGCAAGTCCCATGAATGAATGGGTATCCCTGGATTTGTGCTGAAAGTTGACCATTACGTGGCAGGTGCGGCCACATCTGCCGGATCTGCCGCGAATTACCAATTACCACTGATGTGAAAGCAGCCTTAACAGGGAAATCAATTGGCGGACACAGACCAAAAAGGGCCCCTGTGCAAAAACAATATATGGGCCCTTTGCAGTCCAAAAGCTCATCATATTGCACAATTGCATTGGCATTGGATGTAGAAATTGGCCCCTTACTAGTGGCGTAAGGCTAGGGTCACACTTGTGTAGTCCCATCCGCTAAAAGGATGCGTTAAAAGGATGTTTTATTCCCCTGGCATTCACTTGACGTGTGTACAAATTTAACGCATGCGTTAACGCATGGTTCATGTATGTACGATATGTTTGCCATAGACTCCAATGTTAAATTACCACATCCGTTTCCCAAAATGGCTCAAAAAACGCTGCAGACCGCGTTATGATGTGCGGTACAAAAAACACATAGTGCCAAACGCATAACAATTTGGTCATGCGTTTTTTGTATTGGAGTCAATGGATGCGTTAACGCATCCATTTGCAGACATTTTTAGATGAAAAAATGAATCCTTTTGGCAGATGCTTGGCACTAGTGTGACCCTATCCTAACTTGAAGCTCATGGGCCTCGATGAGAACGCTCCAATGTGGCCCTCAATTATTGAAAATCTTTAATAGCAGTAGTCTTTTCTATAGGCCAAGGGGATTTTTGAGGTCCCCTAGGCTCCCGAGCCTGAGTGCAATTGCAACTCCTGCACCTGTTGTCGTTATGCCCCCTGCCCTTGCCCCTTGAGCCCCTGTGTGAATGCACAGGCTACACTAACGATATGTCCACCCCTGGGGAAATCTGCTTCTGTCTCTACTTATGGGCCACGTCACACACACAGATATCTGTGCAGATATTGTTCACAGATCTCTGGTTGCAGTGAAATCATGGACACATAGTTGCATTTTGTGGCTGTGTACAAATGTAACAATGTGTCCATGATTTCACTGCAACCAGAGATCTGTGAACAATATCTCCACAGATATCTGTGTGTGTGACGTGGCCCTATAAGACATTTCTCTTCCTCCCTCCTTGCTTTCTGAACCCACAATCAAATTAAGGCTTGGGTCACACTTGCGTTGTGACCCTAGCCTAACGGATTGCGTTTAAAACTTAGTACTTTTCCCAGAAGCACATGACATTATTGCTATGCGCTGCGGGAGAACGCTGCCCCTACTTACCCGATGCTTACCTTGCCAACCAGCCACACACAAAGCTGCAGGGAGTGCGCTTTATCACAGCACACAGGAAACACCGCAGATAGCGTCCTGTGCGCTCTGCCAAAGCGCATGTCCTGCAGCTTTGTGTGTGACAGCTGCTATGGAAAACACCAGGTTGCTGAGCGGCGTTCCACTGGCAGCGCATAGCATTTACACTATGCGCTGCGGCTGAATTTCAGAGAGTTTAGCGGCTCTGTTACCCTCAAGTCTTACCGTAGCCGAACAGTTGCTTTGACAGCATAGCAGCTAGGCTCAACTAAGGAGAAAACAATATTAATAGACAGAGGCTGCAGACTATAAAACTGTTATTAAAATGAAGAATCCATGTCATATATCAGCCATACATACAGGTGTTCCTCGTGTACACTCAACAGCTTATTCTGACAATTTACTAAAATAACAGGTTCTTTAAGAGTATTGGAATAAATTACATTTTTCTTTTGAGATAAACTTCTGAGCCAACACTACAGTCACCCTGACGATTAGGTTACATCCACAGTAGACAAATATTTAGGGGGAAAATATTCCACTATGGATTTTCTGCACATCCACAGCGCAATCTTTACTGAATCTGTGCTAAATCTGAATGACTAATGTGAATTTTGGTGTGAAATTGCTGTAGATTTTATATATTGTAAAGTGTGAAATCCCTGTTAAAAGTCACCAGTAATTTATATACTATTTATAGCATTGTTCACACTCAATTTGCATTTTTTTTAGCAGGAAAAAAACCACCTGTGTTTTTCTAAAAGTGCCAAAAAGTGTCCCTTGTGTGTCTGAAAGGATTTGACACTTTTTTTGGACTTAGTCATTTTTTGGCCAAAAACGCAGGCAAAAACGGTGCCTATAGGTGTCCTGCGTTAACGCATGCGTTTCCCATAGGGCCCCATGTTAAAAAAATGCATGTGTTTTTGGAAAACCACCCCTGCGTTTTTTTCCAGCACCCAAAAAAGGCCTTGTTCACACACATGCGTTTTTTTTACCATCTCTGCGTTTTTGGGCTGTTAAAAAAAACGCAGGTGCGTTAACGCAGGGTACATTTGAGTGTAGCTGCGTTTTTCAGCTCCATTTGCGTTTTTTACTCCTAGTCCAAAAAACGCTGCATGCAGCGTTTTTGGGTGCTGTAAAAAAACGCATGTGCGTTTTTCCAAAAACGCATGCGTTTTTTTAACATGGGGCCCTATGGGAAACGCATGCAAAAACGCATGGTACATTAGTACCTTTTAGTGCCATTCAAAAACGCATGCGTTTCCCATAGGGGCCCATGTTAAAAAAAACGCATGCGTTTTTGAAAAAACGCACATGCGTTTTTTAACATGGGGGCCCTATGGGAAACACATGCGTTTTTAAAAGGCACATTTATGCACCCTGCGTTAACGCTTGCGTTTTTGCCTGCGTTTTTGGTGAAAAAATGACTAAATGCAAAAACGTTTTCAATGCTTTCACACACACAAGGCACATTTTTTGGCACTCTTAAAAAAACGCAAGTGCTTTTAGGAGTGCTAAAAAAACCGCAAATTGTGTGTGAACATAGCCAAACACTGCATGCAGCGTTTTTTGGACTAGGGGAAAAAAACGCAAGTGAAGCTGAAAAACGCAGCTACACTCACTAGCACCCTGCGTTAACGCACCTGCGTTTTTGAAAGACTGCAGAAAAACGCAGAGAGTGCAAAAAATGCAGGTGAGTGTGAACAAGGCCTATAACACCTCATGTGCAATTGGTGAAATAATAAAATATCAAATGTTTATCTCATATGGTGAATGTTGGAAAGGAGAGAAAATGAAATGCCTTTTTTTTATCACTTCCCATCAACCGAAAAGTAAGTAAAAAATACATCTTATAGTCCATAAAACATAGTGCATAAATTTGGTAAAAAGCACCGACCTTTAGAGCAAAGTTACCAGGACATTTGTTTTTTTTACCACAAATTGAACATTGTTCGGTAGTCTGACCACTCCCCACTGATTGCACCTCTCTGTTTATAGACTTTATACGTACAGAGCCTGTTGGGCTCTGCTGCAGTGTTAAATGTAAACTCTTCGGACAGTAAGATTAGGGGGCACAATCAAATGATCCACCAGTCACATGCCTACAAATAAGTCATGTAAAGAGGAAGAACAAAGAAGCATGTATTTTTGACCGGGATCAGGGAAATAAGAAACACTCAAATAAGATATCAAAAAATATATACAGTATCATTTATTAAACACCATGAACACAAACAGAGACCAACATACGTTTAAAAACATTTAAAAGTTGGAACACCCACCAACAGAGACGACAGTCTTATATAATGTATCCAGACAAACCGCACATCAAAAAAGTGGGCATATCAACCAATGATGAAGATGGAGAGATGATGGGAAACCCGGTTATGTATGCAAATATAATAAATGAACCTAATCTTAAAAGATCTTCTATGGGATTAGGTTCATTTATTATATTTGCATACATAACCGGGTTTCCCATCATCTCTCCATCTTCATCATTGGTTGATATGCCCACTTTTTTGATGTGCGGTTTGTCTGGATACATTATATAAGACTGTCGTTGGTGGGTGTTCCAACTTTTAAATGTTTTTAAACGTATGTTGGTCTCTGTTTGTGTTCATGGTGTTTAATAAATGATACTGTATATATTTTTTGATATCTTATTTGAGTGTTTCTTATTTCCCTGATCCCGGTCAAAAATACATGCTTCTTTGTTCTTCCTCCTTAAATGTAAACTCTAAATTGTTTAAGAACTGCTGATCCTAGTAATCTAAGTGATAGATGAACCGATTTATGGTCTCTTTGTTAACATCATACGGCTCTCAAATGAAATGTGAAAAAAGTTAGAAAAGTTTCAGCTCACTCTATAGAATAAGTTTACGAGGTTATTTCCAGGGCGGTGCATGGATACGAAAGTTCTGCTCAGAGCTAATGACAAGGGCAACAAGTAAAAAAAAATCCTGCAGCAATATCCTTTACATTTTCCTGGAAAAAGTTAAAAGTTCTATTTATTTAGGCATATTAAAAAGCAGAAATGCCCGACAAAAGTCAACCTTAATGACCACAGTTGATTCATGTCTGTCTTTTCTGCTTTTTAATATGTCTAAATTAGTGATGGGCGAATCCTAAATTACTCGGAATCGCTTGACTCTAGTGAGTCCGAGCCCAGGACTCGCTACTCGTTGCGAGTCTAGCGAGTCCAATGTTAATGAATGGGGAAGCGAGTAATAGCGAGTAGTGTGAGATTTACAAATCGCAGATGTGTCTCGGAAGCTTCAGCCTGAAGCAATCCTAGTTTTGCTATTTATTTGCATTGGACTCGTTTACTTTGTAACTGTAATCGCTGGGAAACTCGCACAGATAAGAGTCCTGTCTGCTCAGTGTGCTGGCTGCCAGCTCCAGGGTCCTAGAGCCCGCCTGCTGCCTCATGTAGCAGTGCTCAGATTGTTCTCAGTCTGCTCATTCCCTGTGTACAGACATGAATGTCTGTGCACAGAGATGATGTAGCAGTGCTGAGATTGTTCTCAGTCTGCTCATTCCCTGTGCATATACATCTATATCTATGCACAGGGGATGTAGCAGAGAGGACATCGCGTTTTGGACTGCGTCGGACGGAAGAGGATTTTTTTAATTAAAGATGGAGTCCCTAATGGCTTTTTTTTTTTATTTCTAATAAAAAATTTTCTTTATGTTGTGTTTTTTTTTAAAACAATTTAATAGAAATTCATGGCGGTCATGTCTAATATTGGCGTGACCGCCATAAATTTCGGGCTTAGGGCCAGCTGATAATACAAAGCTGGCCCTAACCTCTTTATTACCCAGCGTGCCACCGCTACCAGGGCCGCTGGAAGAGCGGGGTTCAGCGCCAGAGGATGGCGCTTCAATGAACGCGCCATCTTCTGGGGTGGCTGCGGGCTGCAATTTGCAGCGGGGGGTGCCCAGAAAGCTTGGGCATCCCTGCGCTGTGGATTCCAGCCCTCAGCTGCTTAGCTGTACCTGGCTAGACATAGAAATTGCGCGGAGCCCCACGCATTTTTTTTTAATTATTTCATGAAATTCTGAGATTCTGACTCTGAGACTCTGACTCTGAGACTCTGACTCTGAGACTCTGACTCTGACTCTGACTCTGAGACTCTGACTCTGAGACTCTGACTCTGAAATTCATGAAATAATAAAAAAAAAATGCGTGGGGCTCCACGCAATTTCTATGTCTAGCCAGGTACAGCTAAGCAGCTGGGGGCTGGAATCCGCAGCGCAGGGATGCCCAAGCTTTCTGGGCACCCCCCGCTGCAAATTGCAGCCCGCAGCCGCCCCAGAAGATGGCGCGTTCATTGAAGCGCCATCCTCTGGCGCTGAACCCCGCTCTTCCAGCGGCCCTGGTGGCGGTAGCACGCTGGGTAATAAAGGGGTTAATACTAGCTTTGTTATACAAGCTGGTATTAAGCCCGAGATTCTTAATGTCAGGCCACGTTTGACCCAGCCACTAAGAATCTCCAATAAAGGGTTAAAAAAACACAGAGAAAATTTTTTATTTGAAATTAAAAAAAAAGCCATTAGGGACTCCATCTTTAATTAAAAAAATCCTCTTCCGTCCGACGTAGTCCAAAACGCGATGTCCTCTCTGCTACATCCCCTGTGCATAGATAGATGTCTATGCACAGGGAATGAGCAGACTGAGAACAATCTCAGCACTGCTACATCATGTCTGTGAGCAGGCGGGCTCTAGGACCCTGGAGCTGCACAGAGCAGACAGCTGGACTCGGCTCGCAATGTAACAGCAGTTACTTGCGAGTTTCCCTGCTATCACTGGCACAGTAGCCGAGTCTAATGCAAACAATGGCAATCCTAGTTTTGTCAGCGTTTCTGACAAAACTAGGATTGATATTGATTTGCATTGGACTCGTGCGAGTAATCACTGGGAAACTCGCAGAGTACCGAGTCCTGCGAGTCCCTTACTACTCGCCGAGTAATGAGTCCTAGCGAGTAGATTCGCCCATCCCTAGTCTAAATATATAGGACTTTTAACTTTTTCCAAGAAAATTTAAAGGATGTTGTTGCTGGATTTTGTTTTTCGTTTTTGCCCTTTGTCTCAATTGAGGTAGCAAAACCCTGCTGACTGGTTCCTTTTAATACAAAATCACAAAAACTATGGAAAATTATATATTTGCTTTTGTAATTCTGTCCCACTTAGAATGTTTTCTCTGCTTTCCAGTACATTTAACAGAAAGTTATTAGTGCCATTCAAAACTACATGTCCCACTAAAAACAAGCCCTAAAAAAGTTATAATTTTAGGAAAATGAGGATGAAAAAAAAGAGTAAAAATAAATAAATAACTGCATCTTTAAGGGATTCATACTTGTAGCAATTAATTGTAGAATGCAACTAACTATTGTTCTTGAGTTTAGGATAGCAGTAAAAAAGTGCCAGGTTCTATGGAGCAAAAGAGAGTATGATGCGGGCCTTATTGGTCAGGCCTCCTTTTTTAGCTGTTGAGGGGAATATAGAAAGGTAGCTTGGGTAGAAGTGATCAGTTCCATTCCAAGTAGAGTCATGCAGATTGATCTGCTCATCAAGTAGAATTTCCTGAAAGTCGCAGTGTCATCAGAATTCAAACATTTTGAGATTCAATTTACTTTTTTCAGAAATAAAACACTTGTTCGGCACCATTTTCCACAGTGTTCATTTATCACAGAGCAGGCTATTGTCATTTTGCATTCCCATGAGGGTCACCTCATAATACTTTGCAGTTATGACTAGAGATGAGCCGTGTTCGATTCGAAATGTTCGCCAATCTCAAATTCAACCTGTTTTGGGCGGTGTTCGATAGATTCGGTGAATGAGAACAATTAACTTCAAATTCGTCAGTTCGAGGTTATGTTCAATAACACTTCGATCACCAAAAGCGTAACTGGCTTTTCACAGTAAGGCTGGGGTCACAGTACCATTTTTCACATGCATTTTTGGAGACCTGCGTTTTCAAAAACGCATGTAAAAAACGCACCCATAGGCCCCCATGTTAAAAAACGCATGCCCTAATAGCCAAAAAGCATGTGTGACTGTCCCATGCGTTTTTGGAGCATATCCAAAAACGCATGCATTTTTGTAGAAAACGCATGCGTTTTTGTAGAAAACGCATGCGTTTTTATAACATGGGTTCCTATGGAAAACGCATGCAAAAACGCATGTACAGTTAGTACCTTTTAGTGCCATTCAAAAACGCATGCGTTTCCCATAGGAGCCCATGTTAAAAAAACGCATGCGTTTCCGGAAAAACGCATGCGTTTTTTTAACATGGGCTCCTATGGGAAACGCATGCGTTTTTGAATGGCACTAAAAGGTACTAACTGTACATGCGTTTTTGCATGCGTTTTCCATAGGAACCCATGTTATAAAAACGCATGCGTTTTCTACAAAAACGCATGCGTTTTTCAGAACGCTCAAAAAAATACTACAAGCACTATTTTTAGGTGCAGATTCAAAAACGCACCCAAAAACGCAGGGAGCCATCACACACCTTACAAAACTCATGCTGACATGAAAAAAAGCATGAGTTTTGTTAAATCACTTAAAAAAACGCATGGCAACTGTGACCCCAGCCTAACACTGTTAATGAATGTTAATATACAGTTACAGTGTATAGTGTGCGGGGGGGGGGGGGGACGGGGTTTAGATCAGTGCTGCAGAAATAATGCTTTTTCACAGCATCTGGCCAAATCTAGCTCAGGCAATCCTTTAGGGCAGGTACTGTAGCACTGCTGTGAAGCAAGCTACACCACCTGTCTTCAGTGGCCAATTTTTTACTCCAGCTAGTCCAGGCAATTTTTTTGGGCTAGTAGCAGTGACTAGTAGACAGTGGTGTGTAGCCCATTTGTGAACCAAGCTACATCGCCTGTCTAGTTCAGACTAATTTTTAACTGCACCTAGCCCAGGTAATAGCTTGGGCCTAGTAGCAGTGTCATTTAGATAGTGGTGTAGCCCACTTGTGAAACAAGCTACATCGCCTGTCTAGTTCAGACTAATTTTTAACTGCACCTAGCCCAGGTAATAGTTTGGGCCTAGTAGCAGTGTCATTTAGATAGTGGTGTAGCCCACTTGTGAAACAAGCTACATCGCCTGTCTAGTTCAGACTAATTTTTAACTGCACCTAGCCCAGGTAATAGTTTGGGCCTAGTAGCAGTGTCTGTTAGTGAGTGGTGTAGCCCACTTGTGAAACAAGCTACACCGCCTGTCTAGTTCAGACTATTTTTTAACAGCACCTAGCCCAGGTAATAGTTTGGGCCTAGTAGCAGTGTCATTTAGATAGTGGTGTAGCCCACTTGTGAAACAAGCTACACTGCCTGTCTAGTTCAGACTAGTTTTTAACTGCATCTAGACCAGGTAATAGTTTGGGCCTAGTACCACTGTTTGGCCATTTATCTCTGCTCGATTTCCATCCTAATTTGTTTTCCTGACAACTGCAGAGTTCCCAATTTGGTCAAAAGGCCTGCTGCGGGTGGAAGGGGGAACCGGCGTGGTGGAAAGGGCAAAAAAGTTTGTGTCCATGCGGTAGGTGGTAAAGCGACAGTAACATCTGCTGAAGACAGACCATCTTCCAGCCAAAGTAAGATATCTACTTCTTTCCGTGGACAATCTGATATGATCCCTTTCGTATGGACACGACCATCAATACCTATTGTAGATGAGGCACAAAAAGAACAGATGCTTGAATGGATCTCAAGTGTTCCATCAAGCGGCCTTTCCTTCATCTCAACTTCAACATCCCAAACCCTCCAGTCCTCTGAGCTGTCACCCCAATCGCACTTGCTTCCTCCCAGCTCCCAAGTCTCCAGCCGCCCAACTGAGTATGGGTAACAGAGATGGTTGAGTCTGCAGAGCTGTTCAGTCACACTATAGCCTGGGAATCAGAGGTCTGCTCCAAAGCTGCAGTGAGTCCAGATGAGGAAATAATCTGCACTGATGCCCAGAAGCTTTGTGAGTCGGATCCAGGCCCAGATCAAGAAGGTTCTGAGCATAATGTAGACCCTCATTCCCAAACTGTAACTCCTCTTGGTGGAGACAATGAGGAAGATGCTGATGAGACTCAGATACCTGATTGGACCGACAACTTGACTTTTCAGTCAGGGCAGGAAGAGGTTGTCTCTGAGGACAAGGGGTGTGATAACACACAGGGTGATGATGAGGTTGGAGATCCCACTTACTGTAAACCCACAGTCAGCCAGTCGATGAGGTCAGGAGAGGAGGTGGAGGAGGTTGATAGTGACGACGAGGTTAGGTTGCGCCTTCCTGGGCAGAGACGGAGTACTGGAAGCATGTCAACCACAGCATCCGCAGCCACAACTCGGCTTCTGAGCAGAAGTCATGGTGGCTCTGCAGGTGGCATGGGCTCTAAGCCTTGCCTAGCCTGGGCCTTTTTTTACATTGCCAAGGATCACCCAACTCATGTGATCTGTAAGATTTATCACCAATCTCTGAGTAGAGGCCAAAAACTCTAGTTTGAGTACTTCATGCATGAACTGTCACATGGATATGAAGCATAAGTCGCAGTGGGAAGCTTACTGTGCTACAATGCGGGCTAGCGGGGCGGGCCAACCACTGTCTACCCCATCAAGGTCATCCGCATGCTCCTCATCCTCTGTGACTGTGGGGACAGCTGTCACAGATGCTTTTGGACGCAGACCTTCCAACTCTTTACCCACAACAGGCAGTGTGATTGCCAGGTCATCACTTGTTTTTGAAGTGGAAAATGCTGCTGGTGTGGAGCTCTCTCAGACATCGAGAGCACCACCTTTGGATGAAGGCAACATTATATCTCCGCCTGCACCCCCCTCACAGACCAGCAGTTTGCCGGGGACACCCTACTCAACCCCATCTCAGCACAGCAGCCAGCCCTCCGTTCCTCAGATGTGGACAAGTAAAAGACCATTTCCTCCTAGCCATGATAATGCTAAGTGGTTGAATTTCACCATCTGCAATCCGTTGGCTACAGAAATGCTGCCTTTCCCCCTGGTGGACACAGAGGATTTTAGAGACCTTATGTCCATCGTAGCAGTTTCTCCACTGCTTCTGCCTCCTCAACCTCGTCTTGGTCCTCCACCTGCGCCCAAAGCCTGTCTGGTAATGACACCGACACCCGCGTTGTAACTGCGCACAAGGAATCCTGCCCACCTCCTTACTATGCTGGCAGCAGGTCTCAACACCATCAGGCGGTGTTTACCTTGAAATGGCTGGGAAATGTGAGTCACACAGCTGAGGAGTTGTGGTCAGCTCTGGAGACCGAGTTTCACCAATGGTTGTCTCCACTCATCCTGCAGCCAGGGAAGGCCATGTGCAACAATGCTGAAAATCTGGGTGCGGACCTTTGCCGAGGCAATGTCTTTCGGCATGCTGGTTCACCGGCTGAAATGCGATGTTCCGACATGCTGGAATTCCACTCTGCACATGTTGCAGAGACTGTGGCAACACCACCGAGCCCTGGTGAAATACGTTATGACGTATAGCCTGGGCCAACGAGATCCAGAGGTGGGGCAGATCATGCTGCTGGAGTGGTCTCAGATCAAGGACCTATGCACCCTTCTGCACAGTTTTGAAATGACGACGAAGATGTTTAGTGCTGACGATGTCATGATCACCATGGCTATTTCGTCCATCTACATGCTGGAGCACACTCTATACAGTATTCGGAGTCAGGTGGTGGGACAAAAGGAGGTGGAGGAAGTACAGGAGGAGTCCTACGTGGTAGGGATAACAAGAACACCAAGGTCCTCACGGTCGGCAGCACCATGACGTCAGGCATGGGAGGGTGGGGGAAAGGGTTTAACGAGGGCGCATGGTAGCAGCCAAACTGTTGAGGAAGGTGCAGTAGCCCAGGAAGAAATGGAGGAGGAACTGACCATGGGCATGGAAGACTCAACAGATGAGGGAGACCTTGATGACATTTCTGTTGTGCAAGGTTGGGGGGAGAGGGCAGAGGAAGGAAGCATGATTCTCACCTCGCCACCACCAACACAACAAGGACTTGGTCCTCCTGGATGCGCAAGACACATGAGCACCTTCTTGCTGCACTACCTGAACATGACCCTCGGACTGTCTGAATTAGAAGTAATGCCGACTACTGGGTTGCCACCCTCTTAGATCCCTGGTACAAAACAAAATTTGGCGGCATAATTCCTGCCATAAAAAGGGACGCACGCATGCAGGAGTATCAGCAGAAGCTGTTACACAATCTTAGATTGGCTTTTCCACAAAACACCAGTGGTACACAGAGTGAATCTCACACCAGTATCTCCAAATGAACATCGATGCCATCACTGAGGAACTGGAGCCTTGCTCATTTTGGGCTTCCAAGCTGGAAAAATAGCCTGAGCTCAACACTCACGCCTTGGAGATCCTGTTGTGCCCTGCAGCCAGCGTTCTCTCTGAACATGTCTTCAGCGCTGCTAGTGGTGTGCTGACAGATAAGCACACATGTCTATCCAGCCAGAATGTGGACAGACTAACGTTCATCAAGATGAACAAGTCATGGATTCGCAAGGACTTTTCTACCTCTGTGTCATCCTGGGGAGACTAAAGGCTTGTGGATTTCTGATAGTGCTTCATGACAGTAACCATTTAAAGTTTGCAACTGTGGGGCAATTGATGCCACTTAAGTGGTGTCTGTGCCCACATTTTTGGAAAAAATGGATACTCTTGTTGGAGTCCCCTAAATCTGTTTGACATGAATTTAAAAGGGCATGATATGCCTATATCTATGTCTCCTCCTCCTTTTACTCGTCCAGCTCTTTTCTTTTCCCATTTTTATATGTACTTATGTTACTTTTCCATGTGTTTGTTGTGTCTTCTGAGTAGTTTGTCACCTTTTTGACACCTTAGAAGGTGTTTTCTATGTGTTAGTATATGTTTGTGTTTGCCTGCTATTGTTTTCAATGGTGTTCAACCGTGTTCAACGGTATTCGACGAACATTCGATGAACACACCCCCAATTCGACAAATCTAATCGAATTCGAACATTAGGGTGGTGGCTCATCTCTAGTTATGACTTCTTCAAGATTATTATTCTTTGTACAGTGCTGGGCAGTAAATGGACCATCATAGGTAAGTCTATTTCTCCTGTAGAGTGTAAACTCTTAAGGTTAATAGGATCCTCTCTTTCTTTCTCCTGTAGAGTATAAGCTCTTAGGGGGTCCTCTTTCTCTCCCTCTCCTGTACAGTGTGAACTCCTATGGTAAGCAGGGTCCTCCCTCTCTCCCCTATAAAGTGTAATTGTCAGCAAGGTCCTCTCTCTCATTTAGAGTATAACCTGTTATGATCAGTGGGATCCTCTTTCTCTTCTGAAGAGTATAAGCTCTTATGTTTAATGGGATCCTCTCTTTCCTTCTCCTGTAGAGTGTAAGCTTTGATTGTGAGCAGAGTCCTCCCTCCCCTCTCTCCTGTGGAGTGAAAGCTCTTATAATCACTGGGGTCTTCTCTCTTTCTCTCTCCTGTAAAATGTAAGCTCTTATGGTCAGTGGAGTCCACTCCTCTAGAATGTGAGTCCACTCCTGTAGAATGTTAGCTCTTATAGTCAATGGGGTCCTCTCTCTCCTGAAGAGTGTAAGCTCTTATGGTTAATGGGAATGGGGTCCTCTTTTTTTTCTTTTTCTCTTGTAGAGTGTAAGCTCTTATTTTTAACAGGATCCTTCCTCTCTCTCTCTTGTATAGTGTAAGTTCTTATAATCAGTGGGATCCTCTCCCTCTATCCTGTAAAGTGAAAGCTCTTTTGGTCAGCGGGGTCCACTCCTGTTGAGTGTAAACTCTTATAGTCAATAGGGTCCTCTCTCTGCTGTAGAAACTAGGCTATTATGATCAGTGTGGTCCTCTCTCTGCTGTAGAGAGTAAGATCTTATGATCCGCGGGATGCTCTCTCTCCTGAAGAGTGTAAGCTCCTATGTTTAATGCGAATGGGGTCCTCTCTTTTTCCTCTTGTAGAGTGTAAGCTCTTAATTTCAGCAGGATCCTGCCTCTTTCTCTCATATAGAATACTAGCTGGGTGCCCGATGCAGATGCATCGGGATTCTAGCAGAGCGAGTCTCTGACTCGCAATGGCCGCTTAGCGGCCAATGCTTCGCGCTGCTAAGGCAACTCGCCATGCCCGCTGCGCGGGCATAGCGAGTCGCCTTAGAACTGCTCGCAATGGCGGCTGCGCGGCCAATGCTTCGGGCGTATCCACATGACGACATTGACTCGCAGCGTGAGCGGACTCAAAAGGGGCAAAAATCCCATTCGTGATTATATAATAGATAAATTCTTATGATCAGAGGAGTCCTCTCTCTCCTGTAGAGTGTAAGCTTTTATAGTCAGCAAAGTCCTCTCTCTCTTTCTCTCTCTTTCTCTCTCTCTCTCTCCCTCTCTCTCTCCTGTAGATTGTGAGTTCTTATAATCAGTAGGATCCTCTCTCCTCTCCCCAGATGTATTTTCTAAGCAACTACTAGTGATACAGTGAGATTCACACATATTTATTCACTGTGAATCTAATTTTTGGGGAAAATTCCGCAAAACCATCTAATTCAAATTTCCAAATACCCGCTCATCTCTAATCACAATCCTTTCAATATTTGAATCTGTCTATAGTTTACCACCATATCTAACTTTGTGCATATTTTAGTTCTATGATGTGTCCAGAAGACACATTTTACAGGGAAATGAGTATAACCTAATACAAGTTTCTGTGCAATGCAACCAGTGCTGAAGCCCAAGAACCAACATGTTCAGACAAACCAGATTAAGATTATAATACTGGATTAACATCAAGATAAGTGTATGTTAAAAGAGGAATTTTGAACAATTTGCAAATGCCTAATTGCTGGAACATGGCGGAAGACACGGCACGATCTACTTAGCAACAAGCCTTCTTGATTAAAAAAGTATTTATTTTTAGTTGTGATAGATTATTGTATGTTATGTAGTTTATGTAACTGTGAAAAATGACGATCCGTTAATGAAAAAGATTAACAACATGAGAAGAAAAATGAAGCGGCGTACGTGAATCCTACTTACTGTAGTATTTTAATCTCTCTTTATAAATAGTTCGGAGACCAAAGCATTAATATTTTTAGGTTAATGCTGTAAAAGATCATTTGCGGGCAATTGCTGAAGGAAAGAAAGGCAAATTAATGACTTTCTGTGGGAAGTATACATAAATGATGAGCTATTAATTAAGAGAGAAAATGTTTTGCAAAGAGAAAATCTGCGTTAGTTATTTATTTATTTTTTCGAATAGAAGCCGAAATATGTGAACGGAGAATTCAAGCTATTCTTTCTGTACTGGAAGCTGCTGACATAGGCGCCATATATGAGTCATAGACACAATGGGTCACATAAATAGAACTTTTTGTTACATTCACAATGTTAATAAATGAGTACAAAAATGCTACATGCAGACAATTATCATGCGACAATACACAATGCCTGCTCCTATTGAATACTGCCATGGCGTTCTACCTTGTCTTGTACAAATAGGAATAATTTATTCTCAGTTTATGCAATTTGAATGAAATGATATACAAGTACAACATTTTCAAAGGCATGGTGTATGCCTGGATAGCTGATATGCAAAAGTGATGGTGAAAGGAGGAATTTACGAAACACATATCTAAGAAAGCAAAAGGCTGCTTTCTCGCTGACATTTTTATGAATCCCGTGGAATTCATAAACTGGATGCCCTGTGCCGGTATTATCACTGATCTGTCGCACGGATGAGTGATAATACAAGTGCAGGAGAATCCCGTTGCATACCTATTTCCAACAGATCTGGTTGTAAATGGCACACTAGGGATGAGCGAGTACCGTAGTATTCGGAATCGCTATACCCGCAACGAGAAGGTCCCGGTACTCAGTACTCGTTGCGAGTATAGCGATTCCGAGTACTACTGCAAAAGTCCTGTAAAAGAGAAGAAAAGTGGTTACAAAATTAAAAAATCGGATACTCACCTTAACCGACGGCTGCACCGGGACCGGCCGATGGACATCTATGCATGGAATAGGACCTTTCATTCTCCCAGCCAATCAGATGGCTGGGAGATATCTGGCCAATCAGATGCTGCCATGTCACAATCACGTGATCACTAGCGACCACGATGATTGGATAGATGGAAAAGTCCTCTCAGGTACACCGAGGACCTTTCCATCTGGCCAATCAGGTGGCCGCTAGCGATCACGTGATTGTGATGTGTCAGCATCTGATTAGCCAGATCTCTCCCAGCCATCTGATTGGCTGGGAGAGTGAAAGGTCGGTTAAGGTGAGTATCCGATTTTTTTATTTTGTAACCACTTTTCTTCTCTTTTACAGGACTTTTGCAGTGTATCTATTGATACACTGCAAAAGTACTCGGTACTTGCTACTCCCGAGTAATCCTAATTTACTTGGCGAGTAGCGAGTACCCAAATACCGCTACTATTTGGCGAGTAGCCGAATAGTAGCGAGTAGACTTGCTCATCCCTATGGCACACCCTCTAGGGGAGTCGTGTCATTTACAACTTCATTCCGGGCATGCGCAGATCAAAAACCCCACATCTTACACCCGTATCCAGTGGGATCCGGAATCCACCAGATCCGAGTTACATATGTGTGATGACCAGAGGTCCGTAATAGATCCAGCGAGTCACAGAGATGGAAACGGAGGCAGAAGCTACACAAAATACTTCCTTTTACTACGGGAAACAAAGGGAAATTTGGGGCAAGATGCACAGATATGCTATTTCCACAGAGCTACTAGCTATATTATTTACATACACCCAACATCAGGGTAGAGGTCGGTGTGTTACCTCACTATTCCTCCTCAGTGTGAGGAAACAACGCCAGGAATAAATTTACCTAAAATCTACACAGAAAAATAATTGATAACACAACTCCACACAGCAGCAGGACAGGTGTAAATCAGATGGATGCAGTTTAGTGAGGATCACTGAAATAACACACCGATTTACAATCCTATCACCTCTATACACACAATACATATAAACTCAGTACACATATTTGTACATATATATTTAATCTGTTGGATACCCGGGTATGGCTGGGGTCACACATGCCAATCTGCTTTTTTGAGGCTTTAGAAAAACGGATCCGTTAAATTTAGGGTGCCAATAGTGTCTCCTGAGTTCCTGGCAATTTTTTGGACTTAGTCATTTTTTCATCAAAAACGCATATGCGTTAACGCATGTGTGGCGCCCTGCGACCAGGAGGCCACATAGGGATCTGCAGCCAGGTAGAAAGGAAGACAATTTCACACAAACACCCTCACAGACATCTCACACACCACTAGAGGGCAGCACCCAACCCGGAGCCCGGGACTCTAGGCGGGCAAGGGGTGGTGAGTTTAGACAACAGTGGGTGGGACAGCAAGCAGGTCAGGTGATTGATGGTAGAAATAGAGAAGGGGAGGAGGAAGGGGTCAGTAGGCCCAGGGTGCCGAGCAGCCAAGACGCAGACCAGCAGCAGGCTGAGAAGCACAGACCAGGCTGAAAGACAGCAGTAGGCCAAGGTAGGCTGAGCAGTACAGACCAGAAGCACACGTCCTGGAGGAGTGGGGTGTATGGAGCGCAGAATCTGAAGAGCCAGTGTGTAGCCATGGAGAGAAAGCCCATCCGGAGCCAGCACCCCAGGAGTGTGAGGAAAGGGAGGACCAGCAGCACTGGGTCCTAGAAACACAGCTGAGACGACCGACTGCAGGCGGAGCAGCCTTCTGTATAGAACCTGAGTTACACGGTTAGAAGGGAGCCTGGTAGAGCCTTGGTACTAAAGGACTATTGGAGGCTAGGCTTGAAGCAGAGAGTCCGCTCTAAAGGGGACCGATGATTCACCCGGTTTCCCCAGATTGACAAATGGGGAGCTCCAACTCCAGGTTGGAGTTCCTACCCCAAAGGACAGGCAGCTCAGTGGCGACCACGAGGACTCACAGGGTCTGAGCTACCGCTAAACTGTCCGGAGACACACACGCAGTGAGAAAGAAAGAGAATAAAGCCTGGAAAGGACAGAGAAAGAGTGAGGGGTCAACGGGGAGGAACAACCTGGCTGCAGGGAGTAAAGAGGAACCCGGAGGGGAAAGTTGTAACCCATGTAAGAACTGTACTTAAACTGCTGTACCAACAGAACTGCAAAGTAAACACGGTGAACCCTGCTTCTGACTCCCTTGCCTGATTCTTGATTGCACATAAATGATTCCTTCCAACAGGACTGCAGAGAGATCCCACCTGGAGTGCCACAGCCTGTCAGCTCTGGACACTGAAAGAAGGAAGGCTGCAGCAGCAGGATAGTAAGTGAACTGCGCCCACTACAAACCTACACTATACACCTAAATCATCACTGCCCCGGGGAACTAAGTGCTACCTGTGGAGAACTATGCCATCTACAGCTGCTTTAACATCATCCCCTTGAGGTTCTGCAGCAGCGGTGGTCCCACTATTGACCACAAGCTGTGGTGGCGTCACGACTGACATTAATCCCCTGTAAATATTCCCCTTTTACTTGCCAGGGCCCGGGACACGGTCTGGACCAGGACCTCCGTGACATCCCCCAGTAGCAACCCGGTCCAGTAGTACCCCGTCCCAGGGGGCTCGACATATGGTACCTATATGTACCCAGCTGTCAGGTTCATCAGCGACCAGACTCAGCTTTATCTGACACAGGCTTCTCCACCGCCGCTCTCCTCTCACAGCTCTCCAGGACCTTGTTTACCTCAGCTCCACAAACTGTCATAACCTCCCCCAGTCTCCACAACAACCCCCTCAGCTGACGGACCCCACCTTTTTATTCAGACAGTAAATTTCTGCACATATGGACATATTTTAATTCCATCTAGAGTGCCCCTGATCTGGGCTTTCCTGTTTTGTGTCACAGACATCATAATTGCAACAAAATGTGATGAGCCCAGGGCAAGGGGTACTCGGATACCGGGCCTGGGTTTTATGGAATAAACTGGGGAAATCACTGGTGGACGGATTCCCGGTTCCGTGCCCTGGCTGTCATTTGTTAGATGAGGGGGGAATATTTACAGGGGATAAAGAGTACGTGACGTCACCTGTGGATCCTGGTAATTTAGGTATTGGCGCTGCAGGCCGGCCACTGAGGTGATGAAGGATGCAGCTTAGTGTGGTCCAGCTCCCCACAGGTGGAGCTTTTACCTCAGGACAGCTGTGATGGAGGATAATGAGGGGGATGAGGGGAGTAGTGGTTGTTCTTACCCCTCCGGTGAGATGCTGATGGTGGTGAAGCCCTTCGGGCACCGGCGAAAGAATGACAGAGACCGGTTCAACTCCAACTCCACTTTACTGGGTATCGGTAGATGTTAAATGATACACGGTACAGTCTGGTTTAACGGGTGATTGTTGCCGGTTCAGGGTCCCCCTATGGAGTCTCCAGATGTTCCTTCTCAAGTCTTTCGGGGTCTAATCTGTTCTTCTGACTATTTAACCACCCTTGCAGAGCTCTCCCGCCAGTCCCCTGGTCTCCTATGGTGGAGCACGGGTTTCCTTTACCGGACAGGAGCTGTAACTCCTCCCGCTACCGGAATCCGGGCCAATGCACCTGTGATCTTGGACCTATTTTGGGCTGAGGGGCGAGGTATCTTCTTGTGGCGCTTACGGCTTCCCAATGATTATGGGCCAGCAGCTCGTCGGTTTGCGGCCAGAGATAAATTGCTGACCGCCTTGGCTTCCCATGTTGCTGGTGTTTCCCCAGACATTACCAGCCGGCTCCAACCGGTTCTGGTCCATCCCCTTCTGTCCTGGGCCCCTCTTGGAGATGGGGATCCCTCCTGTCAGCAGCCTGCCAGGCACGTCCTATCTAGTTGCCTTCCCAGCACAAACTGAACTAACTGTCACTCAACTCTTTCTGCACAAACCTAGGCTCCACCCCCTTTTGGCCCTACTGAATAATCAGTCCCTCTATACTAAGGTGGCCTAGTCCTGTATGTGTGACATTTTTCATATGTATAGCAAACAATGTAAAACACTTTTAATAACAACAGGTATACCTGGATTCTTCTCGACTGGGAGGTGCATCTCTTGTAACGTTGCAATCATCATAAATACACATATTAGTCCACATCGGGCCAACGGGGACTGAGTAGTCTCTGATTTAAAGTCCAATCTGGCTTTTGCACAAAATTTCACATTTAGAAGTTTCACAGTCCAGAAGGTAAAGTCTCTATAGACTGCTAAAGTTACAATACACACAAACATTAACCATTGGTGCTACGGCGTAGGAGTCCTTGGTACTGCAGGGGTCTCTTTCGGCTATAAGTACTGTAGGCTTCCTGGCTCTGGGGTCACCGGATTGGCAAAGATTTTACTCTCCCTGCACAGCTCCTTACGCCCTTTCCACCCTCTTTACTATTGTGTACTGGATTTTATCTGCTCTATACCCGTTTCATATACTAGCACACAGCATGAACTATAAACTATTTACATTGATATACAATACCAGGATTGTTTCATCACTCCATGCTCCTGCTAACCCAGATCGTATACCACCTCCGGGGTCCTGCATATCGTTCGTAGGTTTTGATGTTGCCTTTCGGGTCATCCTGGAACTGTGGCCTCCCGACGGGTTGCCAGGAGTGCGGGATCGGGGCTGGAGACTGGTATTTAAATCGCTTCATCTCCATACTGACCCGGTATTGTTGTTGCTACAGGCGATCGGCCCAGCATAGCTTGCGGGGCCCGGACGCCTCTGCGCCGCCAGCTGTTCCTTACTCACAGTCCTCCTCCCCAGTCAGGTCAGGTTCTTCGGAGAACCGGATCAAGCTTTCCGGATCGGCGGTCTCCTCTCTTCCGGGCTCTACGCTCCCTGGATCCTACGGTATGGTGCTCGACCGGCCTCCTTGGTTGTTTACTTAATCTTACTTGGCCCATGTATGCTGAGGGGCCGAGGCATGCCCCTGGGCCAGCACATAGTTCTTTTACATCTTTAGGCCCGCCCACCACAAGAGTCCTATAGACGAGTCCTTTGGGCCTTTCCAGAGCCCACCACTACACTTTGTCACTCCTCGACAGAGCGGGGGGCGGGGCTTATCTTCCCGCTCTTTTCTCCTGCTGTAGTGACGCAGCTTAAATTGTGAGGTGATGTAATGGCGGCCCTGTTTTGTAATCCACAGGACACAGTCAATAAAGTCTTTAGGCACACTTTACCCGGTATCCTGTTCGTAGACACAAAAAAATGATGAGCCCAGGGCAAGGGGTACTCGGATACCGGGCCTGGGTTTGATGGTTTTAAACTGAGGAAGTCACAGGTGGTCGGGATCCCAGTTCCGTGCCCTGGCTATCATTTGTTAGAGATGGGGGGGAATATTTACAAGTGAAAAAGAGTATGTGACGCCACCTGTGGATCCCGGTAATTTAGGTACCGGCACTGCAGGCCAGCCGCTGAGGTGATGAAGGGCGAAGCTCAGTGTGGTCCAGCTCCCCACAGGTGGAGCTTTTACCTCAGGACAGCGGTGATGGAGGATGATGAGGGAGATGAGGGAAGTAGTGGTTGTTCTTACCCCTCCGGTGAGATGCTGATGGTGCTGAAGCCCTCCGGGCACCGGTGAGAAGAATGACAGAGACCAGTTCAACTCCAACTCCACTTTACTGGGTACCGGCAGATGTTAACGATACATGGTACAGTCTGGATTAATGGGTGTTTGTTGGCAGTTCAGGGTCCCCCTATGGAGTTTCCAGATGTTCATTCTCAAGTCTTTCGGGGTCTAATCTGTTCTTCTGACTATTTAACCACCCTTGCTGAGCTCTCCCGCCAGTCCCCTGGTCTCCTACGGTGGAGCATGGGTTTCCTTTACCGGTACGGACAGGAGCTGTAACTCCTCCCGCCACCGAAATCCGGGCCAATGCTCCTGTGATCTTGGACCTATTTTGGGCTGAGGGGCGAGGTACCTTCTTGTGGTGCTTACGGCTACCCGGTGATTATGGGCCCGCAGCTCGTCAGTTTGTGGCCAGAGATAAACTGCTGACCGCCTCGGCTTCCCGTGTTGCCGGTGTTTCCCAGACGTTACCAGCCGGCTCCAACCGGTTCTGGTCCATCACCTTCTGTCCTGGGCCCCTGGGTTTAGAGACTCCTTCCAAGCCTTTTTTAGGGCTTAAAAGCACTGTTTGCCAGGCTGGTCTGTTCCAGTGCGGTGTTGAAATCTACATAGATCCAATGCTTTGCAAGCCATTTTTTACAGCATCTGGCCAAATCTAGCCAAGAAAATCCTTTTTGACTAGTAGCAGTGTGTGCAAGGCAGGGATGTAGCACTGTTGTAAAGAAAGCTAAACCTCCTGTGTTTACAAGTCTTTTTTACTGCATCTAGCCAAGCTAATCCTTTTTGGCTAGTAGTAGTGTATGCCAGGCAGTGGTGTAGCACTGTTGTGAAGAAAGCTACACCTCCTTTGTTTACAAGCCCTTTTTTTACTGCAAATAACCAAGCAAATCCTTTTTGGCTAGTAGCAGTGTGTGTCAGGCAAACACCAGGTTGCGTATGGAGAGCCCCTGTGTGCCTAAACATTGGAGCTCCCCCACAAGTGACCCCATTTGGAAACTAGACCCCCCAAGGAACCTATCTAGATGCATAGTGAGCACTGTGAACCCCAGGGGTTTCAAAAATTGATACGTAATAAGGAAAAAAATACTTTTTTTTCACACAAATTTTCTTTTTTAATTTTTACGGATCAATTTGTGAAGCACCTGCGGGTTCAAAGTGCTCACAATGCATCTAGATATGTTCCCTGGGGGGTCTAGGTTACAAAATGGGGTCACTTGTGGGGGAGCCCCAATGTTTAGGCACACAGGGGCTCTCCAAATGCGACATGGTGTCTGCTAACAATTTGAGCTGATTTTCCATTCAAATTGTTAGCGGACACCATGTCGTGTTTGGAGAGCCCCTGTGTGCCTAAACTTTGGAGCTCCCCCACAAGTGACCCCATTTTGGAAACTAGACCCCCCAGGGAACTTATCTAGATGGGTGGTGAGCATATTGAACCCCCACATGCTTTACAAATTGATCTGTGAATATGGAAAAAGTACTTTTTTTTCACAAAAATGTTTTTTTAGCCTCAATTCTTTCATTTTCACATGGATAACAGGATAAAATTCATCCTAAAATTTGTTGGGAAATTTCTCCTGAGTACACCGATACCTCATATGAGGTCATAAACCACTGTTTTGACGCACGGCAGGGCTCAGAAGTGAAGGAGCGCCATTTCACTTTTTGAATGGAAAATTAGCTCCAAAAGTCAAATTGCGCTCTTTCCCTTCAGAGCCCTGCCGTACGCCCAAACCGTGGTTTATGATCACATATGAGGTATCAATATACTCAGGAGAAATTGCCCAACAAATTTTAGGATCCATTTTATCTTGTTGCCCATGTGAAAATGAAAAAATTGAGGCTAAAAGAACATTTTTGTTAGAAAAATTAAAATATCCATTTTTTTTGCTTCCAATTTGCTTAGTTCCTGTGAAGCACCTGAAGGGTTAATAATCTTCTTGAATGTAGTTTTGAGTAGCTTGAGGGGTGCAGTTTTTGGAATGGTGTCACTTTTGGGTGTTTTCTGCCATGTGCACCCCTCAAACGGATTTCAAATGTAACGTGGTCACTAAAGAAAATGGTTTTGTAAATTTTGGTGGAAAAATGAAAAATTGCTCATGAACTTTGAACCCTTATAACTTCCTAACAAAAAAATTTTTTTTTTCCAAAATTGTGCTGATGTAACGTAGACATGTGGGAAATATTATTTCATAACTATCTTGTGTCACATAACTCTCTGGTTTACCAGAAGAAAAATAGAAAATTTGAAAATTGAAAAATTTTCAAATGTTTTGCCATATTTTTCATTTTTTCACAAATAAATACAAAGATTATCTACCTAAATTTAATACTAACATGAAGCCCAATATGTCATGAAAAAAACAATCTCAGAATCACTAGGATCCGTTGAAGCGTTCCCGAGTTTTAACCTCATAAAGGGACACTGGTCAGAATTGCAAAAAATGGCAAGGTCTTTAGGGTCAAAATAGGCTGGGTCATGAAGGGGTTAAAAATTAGTAGGAACCGCACAGGTGGTATAGTTGTTTGTATTAGATGTGGCTACACTGCTTCTTTTTTAGTTGCACTGCTACTTGACCCGAAGTAAGACCTGGGCAAGGTGCAGTTAAAAATTAGAATTAACAAACTACACAGGCGGTGTAGTTGTTTGTATTAGATGTGGCCTACCCTGCTTCTTTTTGTGGCACTGCTACTTGACCCGGAGTGAGACCTGGGCAAGGTGCAGGAAAAAATTAGTACCAACTACACAGGCTGTGTAGCTTCTTTCACAAGTGGGCTACACCACTGTGTAAGTGACACTGCTACAGTACTAGCCCGAACAAATTGCCTGGACTAGCTGCAGCCAAAAAATGCTTACTTAAGACAGGTGGTGTAGCTTTCTTCACAGCAGTGCTACACTACCTGCCCTAAAGGACTCCCAGAGCTATATGTGTCCAGATGCTGTGAAAAACGCTTGAACAGCTCTGGCACACACCTGCAAAAACTAATAGGGACTGCTCTAACCTAGCCCTAAAAAGGGCTGAAATTACAACTAGTCCCTGCTTCTATGAAGTACACCTGAAAAAGGGCTGCTAGACTACTAATCCCTAGTCCCTAATCGCTACTCTTATGAAGCAGCCCTCAAAAGGGCTGATACTCCTAAAATTTGCACCCTCCAGTCCTTACTCCTTAAACCTATCTATCTACCTCACTAGCTGAATGAGAACACAATTGCTTGATTTCACTCTATATCGCCCACAGTAGCAGTGCAGTCTGACACTGAGCTACAGCAATGAGTAAATGGTGACGATGGGGAAAATAGCTGGGTCTTATAGGGCTAGGACATGTGACTTACACAGCCAATGATGCCTGACCTTGCTTGTGTGCAAAAAATGCACTTTGCTGGTGGTGTGTGATTGGCTGACAGCCTGCACCGCCCCACTGTATCTGCAGTTTGGAGAAAAAAAATTGGAGATCACTATTATTTCTGCAGCACTGGTACAACCCCCCCCCCCTGCACACTATACCCAGAAACTGGATATTGACATTCATTAACATGGTTAGGATTAGGGTTAAGCTTTTGGTGATCGAAGCGTTATCGAACATAACCTTGAAATGCCGAATTTCAAGCCAATTGTTCTAACGCGTCGAATACCTCGAACACCAGCCAAAACAGCTCGAATTTGAGATTGGCGAACAATTCGAATCGAACACCGCTCATGTCTAGTTGCTAAACCCGGATCCGTGTCCGGTAAGACAGCAGTTCTCGTATGCTAGAGTGAACTGTGTACCATGTGTGAATTATGCCAGGCGGGTATAGCTGCCGTTGGGTCCAACTAGACCGTCGGTAAAGGACCCGTGGAAGTAGGTGATGGCTTACGTAAAAGTGCCATGGAAGTATATGATGGCTTATGTAAAAGTGCCATGTATGAGAGATGATCACTTATGTAAAATTGCCATGTATGAGAGAAGATGGCTTATGTAAAAGTGCCATGTATCATGGGGCGCCGAGTGGTCCGTGTGTGAATGAAGAAGGGCAGCGCCCCCGGGAGGGGAAGAAGTCCAAGTCCTGGACTCTCCAGGGGAACCTGGGCCAAGGAAGGGCCTGGCAGTCGGGAAGAAACCGTAAGGGTGTACCGGCGGCGACCGAAACCTGGGGAGACGGCAACTGACCCGTGTACTCTGCATGGGTAACGGTACACTAAGGGTACCAGGGGTAAAAGTAATGTGTTGTTGTATGTAATGTTATATTTGTAATGTCATGTGTATACGGTATTGTGAGGATTATATAGCTATCATGTATTTATATGAGAGGGGCGGTTTGAACCCAATAATCTGTTGCCTAAATCTTATGGTTGAAACATGTGTTGATATAATTTCCGTAGCCAAGCGAGTTCCCCGGGTTGCTATCTCACAACGGGTTTTTACTGGTCACTTGGCAAACGAAGTTCAACAACAGGTTAACAGTCACACAGTCACGGGTAGCTGGCTTGGATAGTGACCAATGAATGGGGTGGCTTTCGAGCATGTCCCTCTAAGCGGATCCTGACTCTTAATGTTATTGTTTTTGCAGGCAACCCAGGGCTAGACTCTCCTAGGTCCGACCTAGTTTGACAGCTCAGAGTTGAACTTGCCCGTACCACTCCCGGAGCTGGTTCTCTGCTCTTAGGACTGGGATCCTCCCAGACCGGTATGTGTACGGTCTGATGCCGGGTGTGTTCCTACACTTTCAGGTTCCCCTTTCTCTCCTGGGACACCACTCCTTTGGGTACCCTTGTACATTGTGCATCCCCCTGAAGGGTCTTCCTCACCTGGTCTCTTGACTTCTTCTACTCCTACTCCTACCTTCCCCCTTCCCACCTTCCACTACCACTCTTATAATCTCCCCCTGGGACAGGTTACCTAGGTAACAGGTTGAACCAATTGGTCCCCTGAAGCTAAGTGTGTGTGGATGCAGGGTAAAAGCCACATATCAACCTCCCCTTTCACTGGCCACGGTGATACAACACACACTGGTCTGGGTGCAGTACCGCTTAGTGGCGCACCGACCAATGGGGCACCACACAAACCTGGATGTGGCCCTTCGCCGGGTCAAGGTGACACACATGCCTTGTATGGCTCACATCTTGAACCTTGTGGTCCAGCAATTTCTATCCCACTATCCCAACCTAGATGCGCTTCTGCAGAGGGCACGGTCGCTGTGTGCTCACTTCCGCTGTTCGCATCCTGCAGCTCAACAACATGCATCGCTAAAGAAGTCTTTCGGCCTGCAGGTTCACCACCTGAAATGTGATTTTCCGACACAATGGAATTCCACTCTGCACATGTTGCAGCAACTGTGGCAGCAACGAGCCCTGGTGCAGTATGTTATGACGTATAGCCTGGGCCAACGCAATCCAGAGGTGGAGCAAATCACGCTGCTGGAGTGGTCTCATATCAAGGACCTCTGCCCCCTTCTGCAGAGTTTTGAAATGGCTACTAAGAAGGTTAGCACTGACGATGCCATTATCAGCATGACTTTTCCAGTCATCTACATGCTAGAGCACACTTTAACCAGTATTCGGAGTCAGGTGGTGGGCCAATAGGAAGGGGAAGAAGTAGAGGAGGAAGCATATGCGGAAGGGATAACAAGATCTCAAAGGTCCCAACGGTCGGCAGCACCAAGGCGGCTGGTATGGGAGAGTGGGGGAGAAGAAACAACGAGGGTGCATGGTAGCAGCCAAATGTTGACAAAGGTGCTGGAACCGAGGAAGAAATGGAGGACGAACAGGCTATGGAAGACTCAGCAGATGAGAGAGATCTTGATCGCATTTCTGTTGTGTGGGATTGGGGGGAGAGGGCAGAGGAAGCAAGCATGAATGATACCCTGCTGCCACCAACACAACAAGGACTTCGGCCTCCTGGATGCGCAAAACACATGAGTGTCTTATTCCTGCACTACCTGCAACTAGGGATGAGCAAGTAGTGAAATATTTAGACTCGCAATACCCATAACGAGTAGGTCCTAATATTCGGGTACTCGTTACGAGTCCAATGTAAGTCAATGGGAAATGCGAGTACTTTCGCAGGGTATCTATATACACTGCGAAAGAGAAATAAAAGTTAATAAAAGGTGTTAAAAATAAAATACTCACCTATCCGACGGCTGTTCCGGGACCCGAAAAGAACACATCTGCTGGCCGGCCAGGACCTTACGTCTGATGACAAATCAGATGGCCGGTAGCGCTCATGTGGTGTGTGACATAACACGGCACCTGATCGCTACCAGACATCTGATTGGCCATTAGACGTAAGGTCCTGGCAGGCCAGCAGATGTGTTAAAACATCTCATGGCCAATCAGATGGCCGGTAGCGATCAGTTGATGTGTGATATCACACACCATCTGATTGGCCATCAGACGTAAGGTCCTGGCAGGCCAGTGGATGTGTTCTTTTCGGGTCCTGGGACAGCTGTTGGATAGGTGAGTATGTTTTTTTTATTTTTAACACCTTATATTAACCTTTATTTCACTTTCGCAGTGTATATAGATACACTTACAGAGAGTTATCTGCCGCAACACTACTATTTTCATGAGTAATGTAAATCAATAAGTGGCACTAGAGAAAAGAGGATCAAATGGTATAGTGCATATGTGTAATGCAGAAACTGCCCTGTGCTAAATATGAAAATCGGAGATCTTAGTCTCGATAGTGGCCACTAAAGATTAAGTCTGGCATCCACTTCAAGGAGCCTCCACTGCCAGGTCCTGACACTATGCCCTAGTGAAATTGTGAAATGTGTATAGGCTTATATGTCCATGGATGTGATTAAAAACAATGATCAAGTGTGTGTTAGGACCTCACAATGGTGTCCATGTGTGGCTACCAGACTAAGGAAAGGAGAAAAGGGAATATTATATATAATTGGAGCTCAGTCAAAAATAGACAGTATGTGAATGAGTATAAGACTGGCATCACCATAGACGTAGGTGCAGGCAGAAAATAATAATATACTTACAGAGAGTTATCTGCCGCGACACTACTAGGCAGATAACTCCATCCATGGATGTGATTAAAAACAATGATCAGGTGTGTGTTAGGACTTCACACATGGACACCATTGTGAGGTCCTAACACACACCTGATCATTGTTTTTAATCACATCCATGGACATATAAGCCTATACACATTTCACAATTTCACTAGGGCGTAGTGTCAGGACCTGGCAGTGGAGGCTCCTTGAAGTGGATGCCAGGTTTAATCTTTAGTGGCCACTAACGAGAATGAGATCTCCGATTTTCATATTTAGCACAGGGCAGTTTCTGCATTACACATATGCACTATACCATTTGATCCTCTTTACTCTAGTGCCACTTATTGATTTACATTACTCATGAAAATAGTAGTGTCGCAGCAGATAACTCTCTGTAAGTATATTATTATTTTCTGCCTGCACCTACGTCTATGGTGATGCCAGTCTTATACTCATTCACATATAGATACACTGTGAAAGTGAATGTACTACTCACTACTCCTAACGAGTAGCGAGTAGCCCAAATGCCGTACTATTTGGCTAGTACCAAATAGTTAAGAGTATACGCGCTCATCCCTCCCTGCAACATGATCCTCAGATTGTTAGAATTCAAAGTAATGCCAACTGCTTGGTTGCCACACTCTTAGATCCCCGGTACAAGAGTAAATTTGGCCAAATGATTTCTGCCCTGGAAAGGGATGCACGCATGCAGGAGTATCAACAGAAGCTTTTAGACAATCTTAGTACTGCTTTTCCCCACCAGTGGAGGACATAGTGGATATCGCAGTTCTACCTTTCCAACCCAGGGAATATCGAGTCGTCATCACTCAAACATTAACAGTAACAATATATCTGGTAACAGCAATTTTGTCGAATTGTTTCACCTTTTTATTAGACCATCCTTTGCAATGCCAGAAGAGAGAAGAAGTCTGACACATAATGAACGCCTAGAGAGGATGGTACAGGAGTATATACAGCTGAATATCGATGCCATGACTGTGGAACTGGACCCTTGTGCATTTTGTACTTCAAAACTGGAAAAATGGCCTGAGCTCGCCACTCATGCCATGGAAATTTTGTCGTGCCCTGCAGCCAGCGTTCTCTATGAAGGTGTCTTCAGCGCTGCTGATAGTGTGCTGTTGGATAAGCACACGTGGCTGTTCAGTCACAGTGTAGAGAAACTAACGTTTATCAAGATGAACAAGTCATGTATCCACAAGGACCTTTCCACCCCAGTGTCAGCCTAGGGAGACTAAACGCTTGTATACTTTTCAATATGCTGCATTAAACTCCGCATCTCAATATTTCAACTCTAGGGCAATTGATGCCACTTAAGTGGTGGGTGTGCCTAATTTTTTTGAAAAATGGACTGTTGTTAGGATCTCCTTGCTGTTTGTTGCTTGACTTAAGTAGGGCCCTCTGAGCTCAATACCTATCCCTGACACTCCTGTACCTGTTACTGAATATTCAACCTTTTTGTCCATCGAACCAGTGATGAACAAATTTGTTGTATTCATATCCACAATTTTTGGGTGCTTAAAAGCAGTGATTGCTATATCTCCCTTAATGTTTGTGTAAACTGGTTTTAGGCATCAAACCAAGTTTTGGCAAATGTGCTGTATACACATGAACAGTTTTGGGCCCTTAAAAGTATTGTTTAGTCAATCTCCCTTGTCCATTAGGCCTATGCAGGTCACTGTATAGGCCTACATGACTAGTTTTCCCTGTAATACTCCACAATAGTTGTCCCACCTGTGTGTGGCAGGGCATAACATTGATGGGAGCGCTTGCATAAGTTTTGAGTTTATTCAGCCCACTAGGCCTAAACAGATCCCTGAACTACCTGACTAGTTTTTCCGGTAATACTCCACAAAACTTACAGTTGTCCCACCTATTTGTGGCGGTGCATAACATTGATGGGAGTGCTTGCATGAGCTTTGAGAGTACACAAAACAACACTTACAGACTCCATCTTTATTAAGAAAATTATCTTCCGTCCGACGTAGTCCAATCCAGTTTTGTTCTTTAGCTCAGCTACATCTCTGGTAGAGAACCTCTACCAGAGATGTAGCTGAGCTGTGCATCCGGCCGTGGGAAAGTTCATGTGAGTTCATGCTGTTAAGCATGAACTCACATGAACCGTGACAGCACAGCGCGGCTACTTCAAATGAACAGCTGATCAGCATCAGCTGATATCTCAGCTGTTCAGTCGGGGAAGCCGGCAGTGAGAAGACTTCACCGCTGGCTTTTCTGTGCGGTGCTGCGCTCCACCCGCGCCCTGATGCCCCCTCCACACTCCCCTGCTGCCTCTCCACCGATCCTAAATTAGGACCAGGCGGGGAGTGCAGAACCATGGAGCTGGGAGGGGGCATCAGGTGAAGTCTTCTCACTGCCGGCTTCCCCGCCTTGGTCCTGAGCTCCCCGCTCCCTTGTGCTGCGCTCCCCACGCGGTCCTGACTCAGAATCAGGATGGGACTTGGCCGGGGGAGGATTGGGATGGGAGGCAGAGGATCAGGCTGAATGATTATTTAAAAGCCACCGGCTTTGTACCGCCGGCTTTTAAACAATCATGCACCCATTTCAGCCTTTTCCTCAGCCCCCAGTCCGCTCTATAGGGTCCAGCTGAGTAATTACTTGCAATACTCGCTTTTCCCATTGACTTTCATTAGACTCGCTACTTGTAACGACTAACCGTGTATCGGGGCCTACTCGTTACGAGTATAGCGTGTGTGAATATTTCACTACTCCCTAATCCCTAATGCAGGCAGATTGTCTAGAGAGAGAAAAAAAGAGAAAACGGAAAGTAACATGTTATAAATTCAAGTACCTATATTGGTATTCAGGGTGAAAACAGTGACTTTCCACATTTTTAATGACTGCAAAACTACGTCATCTATAGTAAAGAATGAAGAAGCATCTGTTGTTTTTTTTTCTTTCTCCTAACTTTACCCTAATCTTGACATTTTTGCACTTTTAGTCTTAGGGTACCGTTACACGTCGCAACATTGCATGCAATTTCACTGGCAATTTGCTGGTTGCAGTGAAATCATGGACACATTGTTATATTTTGCTGCCGTGTACAAATGGAACAATGTGTCCATGATTTCACTGCAACCAGCAAATTGCCAGTGAAATTGCTAGCAAAATTGCCGTGTGTGACGGTACCTTTAGTTTATCAAAAAAATTCTTGCTGTTCTTTTTGCAAATTCAAATTACTGCCATTAGTTTTTAAAGCAAAAGTTAAAAGACCTTACAGCAGACACAGGAGACCAGGATTTCAATTACTTTAATTAATTTCAACTTGTAAAGTTACTCAGATTGTGCTGCAGGCATGCTCCCGTCCATAAATCTAAGTGATAATTGTAACAGTTAATATTAGAAATTTCAAAAAAGAGTAAACTTGGTTTTAGGAACAGCTTATGCTAAATGCCCTTATGAGATTTTAAAGAAAATTGTATTCTACACATACACACATTGTAATCTATAGAAAAAGGGATTAATTATACACACTTGGCTTTAACATGATTAAAAGGTATAAGAATATGCAAATATGACTTCATAAATGTGAAAACATTTTTGTTTATACAAATAATTTATACAACACAGCCTCCAAAAGATATATACAGCACAGCCTCCATTTTATATATACATCACAGCCTCCAAATAATATATACAGCACAGACTTCATATTGCCCAGCAACAGCCTCCATATAGTCAAGCACAGCTTCCATTGCCTAGCAGCAGTCTCCATATAGCCCAGCACAACCTCTATAGCCCAACACAGCCTCCATAGGCCAGCTGCAGCCTCTGTAACCCAGAACAGCCCCCATAGCCCAGCAGCAGCCTCTATAGCCAAGAACAGCCTCCATAGCTCAATAGCAGCCTCCAGATAATATTATAATATATAATATAGTGGTTCTCCTCCTGCTACAATTGTCTCCTGGCCTCATGATCCCCTAACATGCTGCATAAAGTAAATGAAAAATATATTATCATACTCACCTTCTCTCCCGCTCGCCCATGGCTCTGTCCTCCTCAAATGCTGTCCCCTACGTTCTGCATTATCTTCCTGCATGGCTGCAAAAGTGTGATGAGGTCCTAGGGTGATGACTCATTACTCTGCTGCAGCTATTCAGAAAGGAAGCTCCATAGCCCAGGGAGCCAGCACATGGCCATATGCACAGGTAGCCGGGTATCCCTGCAGAGATCCTGATGGGCCCCTCATTGTCAGGGCTGCCTGTCACTGCTGAGCCCCTGACCATCATGGCTGCCTGTCCCTGATGGCCAGAGGGCCCCCCAGCTGCTCAGGGCCCCGGCACTTGCTTGGGTATCCGGGTGCTGATGCCGGCCCTGATCCCGCTGACCATATCTTAAACTCTATATGAGAGAGAATGAGAGTACAATGTTGAATATAACAACTTAAACTTTAAAGGAGGGAGAGAAGACTCAGTTGACCATAAGGGATTGCACTCTACAAGAGAGAGGATCCAGCTGACCATAAGAGCTTACACTCTATATGTGAGGCAATGAGAGGACAACGTTGAATATAAGAGCTTAAACTTTACAAGAGGGAGAGAAGAGTCAGTTGACCACAAGGGCTTACACTCTACAAAAGAGAGGACACTGCTGATCATAAGAGCTTACTCTATATTCGAGAGGGAGAACGAGGACTACACTTCAAAGGTGAAAGAGGACTGAGTTGACCATAATGGCTTACACTCTGCTAGAGAGAGAGAGGACCCTGCTAACCATAAAGGCTTACACTCTGCAGAAGAGAGAGAGAGAACCCCATTGACCATAAGAGTTCACACTCTACAGGAGAGAAAGATTGGAGCCTAATGACCATAAAAGTTTATACCCTACAAGAGTAAGAAAGAGAGAGAGCCACATTAACCATAAGAGCTTGCATGCCCAGGTGGCAATGGAAATTAACATTAGCCTGTTCAACGATGGTTCACCATGGGAAATGGTGACAGGAATGTTTTTCTGTTTGCGAACTGCGAACAGAATGTCAAAATGGTTGAGCTTGTGTGAAACTGAAAATTTTAGGAAATTTGACTCGAAATCTATCCTGTATGAATAAATCCGCTCATCTCTGATAGGCAAAACAACAAAACAGTGAAGAAATTCTAATGATAGGCCCTGCATGTATCACAGTCTTTGAACCAGAAAACTAAAACACTTTGAAAATACACCAAATACACCAGTTTTGGGCAACTTCAACAAAATTGGAGAAGTTGGTGAAGAGCTGGGACAGGACGGTGGTGGCTACAACCACTCATCAAAGTCTTCAAAAGTAGCAATGATTCCTGTGCAAGAAATGTGACTCCAGTTACTGATGGGAGGTGTACATCACTGATAAACAAGAATAATTCATTGAAGCCCCTTTCACATCAGCATTTTTTGCTGAATGCGGCAGATCCGCAGACTGACTTCATCTTCCACTTAACGGCTGACTTGAGGTACACCTACGGCAAGCCCCCATTCATTCTCTGTGGGGCTCGCGGCAGGTGTGGCAAGTGCGGGTTTGACGCGATCTAGCACTTGCGGCACTTGTGGCTGCAAAAAAAAATCTGATGCTAACCGCGTTTTTTGCCCTGCTGCAACAGCCAGATTTGCCAGATCATGGCAAAACTACACTTGCCACACCTGCCGCAATCCCCACAGAGAAGTCGGCAGTTAGGCAGCAGATGCAGCAGATGTGGTAAATCTGCCAGATCTGCCACATTCAGTGAAAAATGCTGATGTGAAAGGGGCCTTAGGCTGATTTCAAATCACGATTCAGTGCCCGTCCGTGGGATCTGAGTTTGAAGGAGGATCCCACGGACAGCCACGGATCCACATGGATCCCTGCAATTAGATGGCAAATAGCCATCCGATCCGATTCTATGCAGGATCCCTGTGGATCCTGTAGTCCCCTGTCTCTCCCTGCTCCTGCCTCCTCCATCTTCTTCCCTCCGCTATTCTATTCTGTCCCCCCCGCTCCTCTATTCTATTCTGTTCCCTCGCTCCTCTATTCTATTCTGTCCCCCCGAAACTCTATCCTGATCTAAGCCCTATCCTGTCCCCTGTTCTCTTCCCTGTGTGCTTAAAAAAAGAAAAACTCCTCTCGGAGGATACATCACCTTGTCACCGACTCCCAGGATGCAACACCATCAGGGCAGAAGGTCCTGTGGTGATGTCAGAGAGCCGGTCAGCTGACGTGTCATGTCATTGGTTCTCTGACATCATCACAGGTCCTTCTGCCCTGATGGTGTCGTATCCTGGGAGCCGGTGACAAAGTGATGTATCCTTCGGGAGGAGTTTTTCTTTTTTTAAGCACACAGAAAAGAGAACAGGGGACAGGATAGGACTTAGATCAGGATAGAGGAGTGGAGGGGACAGAATAGAATAGCAGGGGGTGACAGAATAGAGGAGATGGGGGAAGGAAGATGCAGGAAGAGATAGGGAGAGGCAGGGAGCACGGAGCCAACATCAGATATGAGGTGAACTTTGATCCGATGTCCATAGGCTCACATTTTGTGTGCACTCGGATCAGCACTGATCTAATGCTGTCCGATTTGAGTCACGGACACAAAATCGTAGCAGGCTGCGATTTTGTGCCCATTATTAAGTTAGACAGCATCGGATGGTGCCAAAATCGGATGCCAATAGTGGCACATCCGATCCGATTCTCATAGGGGGATATGGGGTCCGATTTCGGATTTGAGTGTATCCGTTTTGAAACGGATGCAATCAGATAACCGAAAATCGTAATGTGAAAGCAGCCTTTAGTGGTGTATGTCGTTAACTCTGCGAATGTTATTCCTGTATAACCCTTATTAAGTGCCAGTTTAGATGAATCTGGGCCACAGTGTGTGTTCTAGAACAGCAATCAAGAAGATTAGTGTATAGTACGAGAAGAAAAGAGAGCAATGCATAGATTAAATTTATAAAGAGACATAGATAAAAAAGCTGGAAACAATTATTCACATTGACCAAAGTGCAGCTGCTGCATTTCAATGACAGACGGTATATTTATCAGTCATAATACAGAAAGGGCTCCCATTCTGTGCTCTCTTATTCAGGAGACCATTTCTACTACCTAGTGGCATTGAGCTGCACCATCGACATCTACAGCAGCAATTATGGACAAAGGCTAAACATGTCTTTCATTAACCACCAAATCATTACTTTGAGTGACAGCGATGCACCACTACACCCAGAACAGATGGTGAAACATCCAAGGATGGGCAATATATCTAATTTCAACACACAGTATCCACCTCCTCCCATGCATCTTCCCAATCCTGCTCAATGGACATCACCACATCCCTAACATCAGTGGTGCAAAACATTGCATCCACTCCTCACTCTACTTCGTTCCATTTAGTTTAGGCAATGCATTCCTATTTTACAGCTTATGAGCATCTACAACAAATGTATGGCTCCCTGTCAACTGTATCTTAGAATATTAGTAAGATACAATGCCCAGAACATTGTGGCTACAGTTCATTTGGCCCAATTAACACATGCTCCCTGTATGTGGACTGTCCTAAATTTGAAAAATACACCACCTTGAAAAAGACAGTATCTAGACTTGATTTGCAACATTGCAACATGTTGAAATTCAATGTTACATATTTTGGAACAACTGAGCAATGAAGACTATATAGCTGTAACTGATTATATCATGTAGCAATGGACCTTGGGTTACTTTGAAATCTGTTCAGTGACACTTGTTGCCTATGGAAGCCTTTTGAAGAGGCTACTGATTTTTTCAGTTGGAAAATAGTGTCATGAATGATGGCATCCCCTTCATGGTTATACTAGAAATACATTTCTCAAGGATGGAAAAAGGAATCGGGAAGAACAGCAATTGTTCATTCAACCAGGCGATGTTGAGGACCTTCAAGAACAATGTCTAATGTAAAGGAGGTGGAGGAGCCTCGGACACATGTGAAGAGGGACATTGATTTATCCCAGGTACTGTCAAACAACAAAATGATGGTGAAGCTGGCAATGATGACCAACTGTGCAGCAGGGTAAAAAAAAGTTGACCAACAAAATACCAGAGACATGCTGATAAGTATGGCAAGCTGTATGCTAAACTGCTGGTGACCGTATCATAAGCAATCAAGCAAAGGGATGACTATTGTCTATCCATGCCATTGGCTTACCATTGCTTTTATACCCTCAATGTATAAACTGAATCAGGGATTTTCTTTGTTTTCAAAAGGAGTCAAATTTGGCACATTACCAGGATAAGCTGTGCTCCCTGCTAGGCAAAGCTTTTGCTGAGCAGATGCCTGCTGACCATAGTCAATAGATCCCTCCCATGCTCCCTACAAGAGCTAATGCTTCCATTAGAGGCTAAGCAAAGTGGCTAATAGTCTCCTCACTGCTAGCATGCAGTATTAATCTTCACGAGGAGAATAGCTATTCCCTTAGCCCCTAATACAGCCAGACCAAATCCATACTTTGCACTGATGAGGAGCAATCACCCTGAAATACAGCATCTGCAGATTGGGGATCTGATTTGGCAAAAAATTGAAAAAGTCATATTGAAAAGCTCGATAAAGAGTCAATTTTTTTTAATTGCTACTGCTCAATAGGTGGCACTAGAGGTCGTCTATTTGCCCCAGTCACACATAATGATATCGTTAGAGAGATCGTTGTAACTGTGATGTTACAACGATCTCTCCAGCGATGTTGTTCTGTGTGACACTTTGCAGCGATCAGGCCGCTACTGTGAGGTCACTGATCGCTGCAAAGTGCTGCAGGTCATTTTATGATCGTTGGTTTCCCACTGGTCAGCACGCATCGCTGCGTGTGACCGCGAGAAACCAGCGATCTGTGACCTCACAGGGCTGGTTACTATGGTAAACACCAGGTATCCAGGCAGCGCGCGCTGCCTAGATACTCAGCGTTTACCACGGTTACCAGCCTGTAAGCAGGGAGAACGCTGGTAACTATGATAAAACAGCGGGTATCTAGGCAGCGCGCGCTACCTGGATACCGTGCTGTTTATCATAGTTACCAGCGTTCTCCATGCTTAGCGCTGCCTATAAGGGCAGCGCTAAGCAGGGAGCGATGTGGGAGGTGGCTCCCATGGCCTGATCGCTGGGGAGATCTGCCTGTTTGACAGCTCCCCAGCAATCAGGTAACGACGCTCCAGCGATCCCGGCAGGTCGTTATCGCTGTCGGGATCGTTGGAGGCTGGAGCGATCGTTATGTGTGACTGAACCTTATGTCCTCCATGGATGAACAATTTGCATTAAAAAGGCTATTCCTCTTTAATTACCTTTGCAAATTGTGTTACCATTCAGCCTTCAAATGGGTGTCTTAATACTCTCCCACATTGTTTGTGAATGCCAAACTTTGTAGTGATGCACGCTATTGACAAGGATTAAGTTATGTCCATTTGAAGATTTATGTATACATTTTCAGGAGGTATAACAGGGAAATGCAAAGGACAGGGTTATGGGAACTCCAGAATTGTTATTTCATGGGAAAGCAAAGTATTTCCTAAAATAGACATAATAAGAGAGTTGAGGGGTCTTCATTTAAAAAGCTTTCGGTAATACGTAAATTGCCTCCAATTACATTTTTCTTTGAGTAGACATCAACCAAATGCCAGATGCGTTTTTATTCATTAAGCCTGTATGTAGGAGGAATGTTTTCATGTTTTCAGATTTTATATAGGTAACAGTAATTCCATTAAGAACAAAAACATATGGAAGATGTGGGATGAACTGTCAGGCAAAACACATACCGGCTGTCATTTTATCTCGGTAACTTCGTTTATTGATGTCCCATTTCCACTCACACGTCATAAAAAAAATGTCAGGTTGCTTGAGAACCAAAATGACATATTTTATATAATACTATATAAAGTCATGGAACTAACTTTACTACCTATAACCCCAAGCAGCAGCTATAAAAGGGAAAAATAACAATGTTTTATTATTGGCAATTATATAGGGTTTTTTATAGAAAGTTAAAGCTTGGAAAACCATGTCTTGATGGATCAAGCTGTGTGGTACTCATAGGAGTAGGTATGACCGTCAAAAGAAAAAAAAAACGAAAATAAAAGAAAAATGGAGGAATAAAGAAAAGCATAGGGTAGGAAAAGCAGGAATTAAAAGAAAATGAAGTGAAATAATTTTAGAACAAAGGTTTTCCCCACAACTACATTTGGCCAAAATTTATTGAACACCCCTACAATTCTGTCAGAAATACTCAGTTTCCTTCCTGAAAATGATTGCAGGGGTGTCAATACTTTTGGCCACAACTGTATATACAAAAAACATGGTGGTAGAACAAATTTGCTATCATAAATGAGTCTAATCTCCCTACTAAGGGGGAGTTTTTAGTTTTTTTACAAGATGAGTAAGACCAGTTTTTTATTTCAAGGTTAATTATTTTTGCTGATGTAATGAACACAAAGAAGCCCTAAGGCTGGTATCACATTTCCCCTTTGTGTCGCATGTGGAGGGCATGCAGAAAACAAATGCAGTGCAATCTCAGCCATACTGATTTTGAACACAGCGGAGAATCCCGCAATGCGTTCACACAGAAATGCACCCGGCCAGCCAATCACTGTTCTCGACAGCGGCTGGGAGGCGGAGATCAGGGGCAGAGAATCTCCCCCCTCCCGGCCGCCGCTGATCTCCCGGCGTGTTGGGGGGAAAAGAAACTGCTGATCTGACAGCTGTTTAAATCTCCCGGGGCCGACACTGAAGAGGAGATGCTGATCTCTCGGGGGCCACCGCTGATTTTCCCAGGGGCCGGCTGATCTCACGGGAGATCAGCGGGGGGCCACCGGGAGAGATTTTAAATTTGTGATCTGCTCCGTTCTCCTGCGATGTCATGCGGAGGACACTGTGGATTCATTGACTTCCACATTGTTTGTGCGTTGCAGTAGCTTTCAGATAAAACAAGCTCCCTCGAACGCACAAATAAAAAGAAAAAAATGCAACTGAACGCAGCCAAAAAGCAGGTACCATGCATTCCCATGTTAAAAAATAGGAACGCAGTGCGCGTGTGTTTGGCTGCGTTCAGCACGGGGTGTGTTTAAAATACGCAAGTGTGAAACCACCCTTAATACAAAATGAACAATTTAATAAATATTTTTGAGTACTACCGTTTCTTTTGGCATAAATATATTCAAATAAGTTATGCATGCATATTTTATCTTTTTAAAATTTTTATTGTGGGTGATTTTTTCTTTCTCCACAAGATGCTATCATATTTTTGCCAGTTAAAAGTATACGAGTTTTAATGGATGTTTGGTTTTGGAAGATCACTACTCCATTAGGAAATAGCGCCAAGTCCATTGTAAGGGTTATATAATGTCTAGAGTCATGTTTATTAGAGATTGGACTTCCAACCAAAAATTGTCTTAGGACTGGACAAGACCAAAAGACATGCTTCATTGTCCCTATATACCCACAATCTCTCCAAAACAACTCACAATTACTAGAGTCTATTATATGCAATTTCCGTGGAGTTTAAAAAACCATTTGGTATAAACCTTGTATTGCGTTTCAAGTAACCATGAGCATGGAACAGTAGAGTAAAGAATGAGGAGAATATTACCAAGTTGACCTTGCACTGTCTCGCATGTTCAGATCACTCTCCCACACATCCAAAAATTTTTTTTTATCTCCTCCTTTTCTTTTTTTTTTCTAGTTAGTTTTTGCAATTCTCGGTCTTTCGCTTTTCCAAATGAATTTCGACATCTGCGTTTTTAGTTTTTTAAAAAATGTCTTTGTTGTATGGGAGAGGGAGGGATCTAAGAAATAGAAATTTTTTAGGAAAATTATCATTTTATAAGACTTTTTCCCCCTTTCCCGCAGGGAAACTTCAAGTCTAATAAGGGACGAGATATTTCCCTGAAATTTCTTTGGGGTATACCCCCCCATGTTTTCCCATCCACCATATATTTTTTTGGCCTCATTATCGTTTAGTCCTAAATAAGGGGAATCATCTACAGACCACAAAAGTTGAAATTCTGTTTTAAAATCATGAGGAAGTTTTCATCTACATTACATGGGAAGACTCGTGTCTTATGTTTATTTATTTTTTAGTACGAAATGTCCGAAAAAGTTCTAGTAGTTTTCTAACAATCTTCTTAACGAATTGATGGGATCCGAGAGTATGAGTATGAGAGTATTGGTCAGCAAATGTGGAGGTTTTATGTTGTCTCCCCTTTAGATTATTTTCTTTAATTTGATCATCATACGGGTTTTTTTTCCATGAAAGGCTCTAGGAATAAATAATATTCTGTGTGATGTCAGACAGAAGTGGAGGCAGACCAAAGCAGAAGAGGAGGCAGTGGCTGACCATAGAGGGGCGGAACACACAATGAGGAGGCGGGGGAGGGCTGTGCCAGCAGCCAAGTCCTTTAATAAAAACCCACCCAGGTGACCCTTAACTGTAAGGTTTCTAAATTTTTTTAAAGCTTACAGGGGTGCTAGCGACATGGGGGACCCCTTCCCTAATGAAGTCGACGGGCCCTCTTTAACCTTGAAATGCTAGGCCATGTCCTGTTCCAGACTCTCTCCCCCATGCAAAACGGTTAGGTTATTCCGCAATTTTTGGTCTGGAACAATTGATGCCATTTTGCTGTGGTGTAACCCTTTGGGAAGAGTGAGGCCTCTTGTTGTGGGGGTACATGAAATTTTAGAAGGGTGTGACATGTCTATACCTGTGTCTCCCTCCTTTTTTTTACTCCTCCACCTCTTTTACTAAGTAGAAAACTACTGCCCCCTTTCCCCTGTGACTCATCCATTTGTAATTCAAAGTCATTTTCAAATCAGCTCTGAAATTTGGGTGAACGTTAACCACCTTCTATTTTGAAGTGCTATGGAAGAGTGTGCAGGCTGGCACAGACCGTGTCTCGTGCACCCATGCTACGCCATGAGACTATTTGTACTGTGGGGTAGATTGTTTCACTTTTCCTGTGTTTTTTTGTTTTATTCTGAGTAGTTTGGCAGTTTTGGACACATTTGAAGGTGTTTTCTATGAGTTTGCTGTTGCCTGCCATTGATTTCAATGGGGTTCAACGGTGTTCGACACAATTCGATGAACAATTTTTGAACACACCTTAATTCGGCAAATCTAATTTGAACACTTAGTTGTTTTGGGTCATCACTACTTATCACTAAACAGGACCCAGATAATGAAGATGAATGGAAACTAGGATGAGCGAGTACCTTAATATTCGCTATACTCCCAAAAGAGTAGGTACCCGGTACTTTTTTACTTGTTACGAGTATAGCGAGTACAATATTTTCGCAGTGTATCTATAGATTACACTGCGAAAGTAACCTAAAAGTGATTAAAGTTTTTTAAAAAATAAAATTACATACTCACCTGTCCGACAACTGTACCGGGACGGCAAAGAAGACATCCGATCGTTGGAACAAGGACCTGTGAACTACCAGCAAATCAGATGGCCGGGAGCGATTTTGGGCCAATCAGATGGCAACCCCGTCACAAACACGTCATTGCTAGCAGCCGGTTCGACGGTGTTTGACAAATTTTTTTAGTGAAAAATTCGTCGAAAAACCCCCAAATTAGACAAATTTGGGAAACTGAAAAGGGCCTTGGGGGTGTTGGCTAATCATTTAATGGGGCCCCTTGGGGGTGGGGGCCTGTCTCCCCCAAAAATGTTCAAGGGTTCTATGGGTTGCCTTTTTTCCCCCCTTGCCGCCCCTTCTTTCCTTGTCTTTTTTTTTTTTGTTTGGGTTTTTCCCTGTGGGGCTCTCTTTTTTTTCCCCTATGGGGTCCCCCCCTTTGTGCTGTTTTTTTTTTTTTCCCCCTGAGCGGGTTTTCCCTCCCCTCATGTTTTTTTCCCCTTTTGGAGCTGTTTTTCCACCGTGTTTTTTTCTTAAACCGGGTTTTTGTTCTATCTCTCCCCCCTGTGTTTGTTTTCTCCTCCTGTTTTGGCCCTTTTGGTCGGGCCGGTGTGCTCTTTTCTGTTCTCCTGGGGTGTTTTTTTTTCCCCCCTCTGTGGGGCTCTATCGGGCCACCCTTTTTGGGCTCTTTTAGCCCCCCCCTGGGTGCCCCTCGGGTTTTTCCCCTGTGCGCTCTCTTGGAACCTTTTGTGTTCTTTTTTGCCCCCCGGGTTTTGGTTTTCTCTTTTCCCCAAAAAGGGTGCGTTTTTTTTCTGCTCCAATGTGTGCTCTCTTCCCCCCCCTGGGGCATCTTGCCACTTCCCAATTTTTGGGTTTTCCCATTGTTCCAAAGATGGTGCCCCTGGGGGGAAGGGTGCCCCTTTGGAGCCCTTCTCAGGCGGGTTTTTAAAGGTTCGGGGGCGGGGGGGTGCAAGGGGGTTTGGGGGGGGGGGGGTTTCCCGGGTGGGGGGATTGGGGGAGGGGGGTTGGGCGGGGTGGTTTTTGGCCTTTTTTTTCCCTTTTTTTTGGGGTTCGTTTTTGGGGCCCTACAAAGGGTAAAGAGGGGAAAACCTGTTTTAAAAATTGGTGAAGACCCAAAAGGGGGCCCAATTTTTTTTGATCCCCCCTTGGGGTTGTACCCCCCTGGTTTATTTGGGCTTCGGGGGGGGGTTTGTTTTGTTTTTCCCAGGTTTTTCTTTTTTTGGGGTTTCCCCTCCTAAGGCCCTTTTTTTTGGGGGTTTTGGGGGGCTCCCCTCTGTTATGTGTTTTTTTTGTACCCCTTTTAAAAATTTGGGGGTCCTTTCCCATGGCAACCCCCCCCAAAAATTTTTTCCGGGGGGGGGGGAAAAAAGGGGGGGTTTTTTCCCATCGGGGCGGGGAAAATTTGGGGGGGGCCCCCCCCGGGGGGGGGAAAGGGGGGGGCCCCCCAAAGGGGAAAACCTTTAAAACCCCCTTGGGGGGGGAAAACCTTCTCCGGGGGGGCGCTTTAATCTCTGGGGTTTCCCCTCGGTGAGGTTATTTTAAGGGATTTTGGGGGGGGATTTCCGGCTTTGGGGGGGGGGGGGGGACCTTGGGCCGGGGGGGCCTTTTTGGGGGAACCGGGGGGATGAGGGCTTTCAGGGGGGGCCCTGGGGGCAAAACCTTTTAAAGGGCCCCCCAAAATTCTTTGGGGATTGGGTGTTTTTTAGGCGGGGGGCCCTTTAAAAACAAAACCAAAAGGGGGCGCCCCTTTTTTAAATTCCCGGGGGGGGGGGGAAAACCCCCCCCCCAAAAAGGGGGGTCTTAACGGGGGTTTTAAGGGGGGGGGGGGGTTTTCCATTTTTGGGTTTGGGGGGCCCGGCGGCAAAAAGGGGGTTTTATGTCAAAAGGGGGGTTTTTGCCTTTTCCCCCCAAACCCCGGGGGGGAAAAACCCCGGGCCAAAGGGGGGGGCCTTTGGAAAAAAACCAAAAAAAGGGGGGTTTCCCGGGGGGGGCCCGGGCCCGGGGGGTTTGGGGGCCTTTTCAGGAAACCCCCCGGGGGGGGGCAAAACCCTCCAAGGGTTTTGGGGGCTCTCTTTTCCCCATTTTTTTGGGGGTTTTTTTTTTGTTTTTTTTTTTTTTTTTTTTTTTTTTTTCTTTATTTTTCCCCCTTTTTTTTGTCCCTCTCTCTTTTCCTTTTGGGGGTCACTTTTCTCTGCGGGTTTTCTCTTCCTCTGTGGTAGCATATCTCTCCCTGTCCCCTTTTCTTTTCGCGGGCCCCCTTTTTTTTCTGTTTTTTTTTTTCCTCTGCTGTTTTTTCATCCGTAGTTTTTTTCCTCTCTTCTCTCCTCTACTTTTTTTTTCCCTCCCGGGGATTCTCTTTTCCTTTTTGGGGGGGTTTTTTTTCCTCTTTTTATCTCTCCTTTTTTCTTTGTTGTTCTCCCTCTACTCTTTTTGTTGTTCTCCCTCCCCCGACTGTCCCCTTTCTCCTCTGCTGTCTCTTTCCCTCCTGTTTTCTTTCTCCTTGTGTCTCCCCTCCTCCCCCAAACTTTTTCTCTTCGGGCGGCCCTCTCTCTGGGGGAAAGGGGTTTAAAGGGCGGCCTTGGGCAAGTGTATCTCCCTTCGGCGCCCTCGCGGGTTTTCCCTGAAGACCCTTTTTCTTCCT